>JAUTBT010023146.1:0-20492 GCA_032361225.1 Lepetodrilus schrolli
GCTCAATCTGAAATAGTAGTAGTAGTGGTAGTAGTAGTAGTAGTAGTAGTAGTAGTAGTAGTAATAGTAGTGGAGTAGTAGTAGTAGTAGTAGTAGTAGTAGTAGTAGTAGTAGTAGTAGTAGTAGTAGTAGTAGTACGCCTTTCATAGATATAATTAATATACTAGTCTACTATACTAGTGAGGTACGGCGATCTCACCATATTGTTCCAAAGGGCATTGGCTGCTGCGGCATGACCTTTCCAGCTAAAATGGAAGCAATCTGGTGCAAAGTAGCTGGAGTCAATCTCTCCTTCCCACTGAAATACATAAATATTGGTTGAATGCGTTGTTTTATCCCATGTACTCGGATGTTAAGTAGGCATAATGCTTTGGATTTCGAAGGTGCAGATATATTGAACCTTGATCTATGATAATAAAGTTATTGTCTGTCTGTCTGGCTGGCTGGCTGGCTAGCTAGCTATCATTCGCAGCAACTGACTGTCAAAATATATGAGGAGTGAACGTTGTGGTACGATTGTAATTAGATTGAAAGTGATATAAAACATATTGGTACAATCTATTTACAATCAGATCTTGTTTAACAATTTGACATTCTTTTTCGAAACGGGGCCGAGCGATGTCCAAATATCTGAACGTAAGTTTCGGATCTGATGTTAATTTGATTGCATATTGGTAGTCAAACGTTACATTCAATAGCATGCTTCGTGGGGAGTACCTCACCGTATTTAGTGTAAACGTGTCTTTCATGAATGGCTGCACGACTACTGTAAAGTCGTCCTTGATGTCGTAACGTCCAGTGTTGACCAACTGCTCGACACGACTGTAGATGGCTCGGCTGGTCTGAACGATCTTCGTCTCCGCTGGTTTGCCCGGAAACGAAGCGCACGGACATGCGCTGTGGAAAGATAAAATCCAAACTTTTAGACATCTACATGTTGGTACCGGTATGTTGTGAATCTGTTGACAGAACGTGTAATCCACTCTTCTTCTAAACGGAAATATGAATCGGAACAATTTTTAATGTTTTCTTGAAAGTCTTGGACCGATTCAGAGGTCATGTTCACTAAGCTATCGTATGACGGAACGACATTGTTAAGTCTTCGTGGATAAAAATGTGATGATCCTGATAGTCTTAATTTCCTTCACGAAGTCTTAACAATGTCGTTATGTACTAGTGTGATCTAGTACACGATAACTTCGGGAACATGGCCCTTACCCATACGATCTTTGAAAACGTGTATTACTTCTCTACGACTTGCTTTGCAATGAGAAGTAGGTATATAATGCCATTAAAGCTGACTAGTCGAGCAATATCTTTTGCAATTTATTTCGTCGCAAATCAAAAGATTCAAGCTTCAGTAAACTACAGCTGGAATATATGCTTATAATGAACGTTATGATAAGGTTCTCTCTACAACAATGGAAGCTTATTTTGGCCATATCCAACACAATGATGTTCATCTGTACCTACACACGTAAATATTTCAGGATCGGGCTTTTCTTGAGTTGGCATAACTTGTACCCAATCTGTTTCTATTGTGAATAAAATATGTTTAAACTAAACCTACATTTTGAGAAGAGGGCAGCTGATTGCTTTGCTGAGGTCCATGGACATATGTATATTGACAGTTTCTACCAGGTTCACGAAGACACGTGGAACCTCAGCCATCAGAATGTCCAGAGAAGCAGACATATTTTCGATGTACGACTCCTGAAATATATAATACCGCTGAATGTTGCAGTAAACCTACGAGCACCAGCTGGTATTGACAGACCAAGGATAGTAACTGGTATTGACAGACCAAGGATAGTAACTGGGATTGACAGACCAAGCATAGTAACTGCATTTCCACGGTTCATTTACATATACTTGAAATGTCTGAGTAATAAAAAAATACAATGTGAGTATAATTCTTTGTAAAACAAAAGAACATTCTCACATGGTTATCACAGACGTGACAAATGTCGTTGGCGCCAAACATGATGGTGATGACCTTCCAGTCGTTGGAGAAATCCACTTCCGGGTCATTCTTTATTCGAGCTATCAACGTCCTCGCCTGATTGGGTAGATTGCTGTAACATGGAAGTAGAATAACATGTTACATGTATCTGAATATGCTATTGACGAGTGTTGATATATTTGATAATACAAGACACGAGGGTGAGATTCTAATTATCACCAAATATAATTTTAAAGTCAATAAAGAAGAAAAATGCCACATTATAAAGATTTTACTGTGAAGTCAAATCTTTAGGTTGCTGTGCATTTGGTATCACAATTGTAGGTAGAACAATCAAATAAACCAAGAATTGGGTCAACGATATCTATTGCTATAGATATCGCTTGTTATTTGAAAGCGATATCTACTGCAAAAAGACAGTATTGGGTGATAAAATTCCGAATTTTCAATTTTCAAATTTAGTGTTCAGATGTATTGTTAATACGTTAATTTCTACAAATTGGATTGGTTCTTCTATAATGCATGTATCCTATCGTGTACTCTATGTACAGTGTACATTATTAGTCCGTGTCAAAGATGTTTCGTGACAATTATTTTCGATTTGTAATGATTTTTCAAAATAAACTGTACATATATTACAAATATCATAAAATAAAATAACATTGAAAGAAATTGCCTTTAATATATTTGAGGAGGACTATATATACTAAGTAGTCGTACTAATATGTAGGATATCGTACTCGGATTTAATGCCAGTGACGGCAACGTTAAAGCCAGCGTTCTTTTCATCGTCCCCCACGCCCCTCGAGTACCCCACTAAGTCTGGATTGTACTTCTTTAAAATATCTGGAATTAATCATGAAAATTAATCAAAGCATTTTTTATATATGTGCTTAGAGTACCTTTCCATTAAAATGGTGTTTATGGGTTGTTGTTGTTGGGGTTTTTTCACATTAGAAAACAAGCAATAATAATATATCAAAAGTAACAAAATAATGCATTGTTACTATTAATATAAAAGATTGGTAGTAGCATTGGGTACTTCCACGGTATTATACCTACTTGGAAGCGTCTCATGATCTTTGTATGAACCATCACCGCCAATGCTGAAATGAAATGGACTTCATTACTTTTAGTGGTTCCAAATAGTTACGGCACATTACACAACATATTAGTCTCTGTTTTAAAGGCCGTGGTTTCATAAAACTGGCGTTGAAGACTTCGACTTCATGAACATCTTAATATCATTAAATTATGGACGAGAGAAAGAGTGTTCGTCATGAATACCACATAATTCACCTCCAAGAAATTCCTCGATATTCCTTCACTAATCCCATGATAGTTCCAGCTTTGGCTCCAAACGCAGCCTACAACCAATGTCAATCATATTGAAAACTATATATGTCCACTATCCAATGTTCAATATTACACTGACTTCAACCACATTTTCAAAAATGTATTTGTTTGACAATTACACAATTTAAAGTCAAGATTTTTTTTATTTGAGTGGTTTAAATCAGTTTTCAAGATTCTTTCACTTATATCACGGATTGTCAGTTTAGGGCAGGAGGAAACCCGCAACATCCGTAACGCTGAATGTTGCAGTAAACCTGCAAGCATCGGCTGATACTGACAGACCAAGGATGATAACTGCATTTCCACGGCACAGACAGCCCATCCTATCAATATCGCGTCAGAAAGGTAACTTTCGCGATCATTGATGCCGGGCCCCCGGGGCAGGATTTGAACCTGGAACCTTTGGCTCCGAAATCCAATGTTCTACCACGGCGCTACCAGCCTCCCCAAGAATAGTATAACTTAGTATATAAACAAGAAATACAAGTGTTCTTGGCGTTCTTATTATGGCAGTCATTGTACAGATTTATAATTAAACCGATTGGATGTCGGTGTGTTAGTTAATATACATCCTCGAGATACAGATTCACTGACTACTCGTACACTACGTCTGTAAGGAGGCTTTGAGCATTTGTTTCATAGGATGGTTCAATATATTTATGTACCGTAAATGAGTCTCCCATTGCTGCAACAACCTTCACGTCTGATGGTCGAAGTAGATGTACTGCAAACGTATACACGCAGGTTTGGTAAACATTGAACGTAAATCGTGTAGGCATCATTACAGCTGTTTGACTGCTCCAACCATTTTATTTTATTTTATTTATATTTATATTAGAGAGGCTAGAGGTCGGATTACTGATATGTTAAAGTTATATCATCGGGCTGTCGATTACATACTATCTATTGACATTGTTCAATAATCAACATGTCTACAATTATACATCATATTTCACCTGAAGTTGGTGTTGAAGGAGACGGTGGTAGGATAGAACATGGAAACTCTGCTCCGACATATTCCTGAATAATAGAGGATGTATTAAAACAATCATTTAAACAATCATTTTATAATTTCATTATTATTTGTTTAACTTGTTATTGATTGCACCATTTTAATTATTCGCCATATAAAATGAAAACGTTCCCAAATCAAGATATACACTTTCCTCTTTATAAGATGGTATTAAAATTAATTCAAGGCATAATCTTTTCTCTCAATTTCACTGTTGACATGGTTTAATGCAGGCAAAATATTCAACGTAAGGGACCACCTTCACAAATCCGTTATAGCACTGCAATCATATTGCTAGACACTGACGAAAAATAACTGCAATCATATTTTTAGTTTATTTGTGAGTCTGGACGTATAAACTTCAACCATCATAAAGGTCCTACTCCTAACCTTATTCATTGACTTTGACCAGTAAACTGTTGTCACGTGACCATGTTTTAGCCAATCGGTATTCACGAAATCATGTAAACGTCAAGTTATTCATGATGGATTTTTCATTCTACTCTTAAAGGCTTTACGGGCTTTTTCTCGAGTCAGTAACCGTTCATACGCTACGTCTCAGTGGCGTATGTAAGGAGACACTGGACCCGTGTTTCAGAGAATGGTAAGAACACGTTGACCTTCACCTGCTGGCGCTGTCTGTAGACGTCTTCTCTGTGCTCCAGTTCACTCAGATAGGTGGCATTGTGCGATACCGTACTGATGTAGGTCTGGTAGAGTGAAACATACACGTTGTGGGGATCTGTCGACAGACCGGATGTGTTAAGGACCTGCCCCTATGTCCTGACTAAAGCCTTGGCTATTCTGACTGGTGGAAACTGTTGGGTCATGTCCTGACCATTTATTATTTTGTTGTTGTTTTGTTTTGGAATTGTGGTTTAGACCCGCTTTCAAGATTCTTTCACTTATATCACGGCAAGAGGAAACACGCAACATCCGTAGCGCTGAATGGTGCAGTAAACCTGCGAGCATCGGCTAGTACTGACAAGATCTAGGATGATAACTACATTGCCAATCTACAGACAGCGCATCCTATCAATATCGCGTCAGAAAGGTAACTTTCGTGAACATTGATGCCGGGGCCCCCGGGGCGGGATGTAAACCTGGAACCTTTGGCTCCAAAGTCCAACCTTCTACCACTGCGCTACCACATGCCCCATTCCTGACTAGTAGTATTTCCTCATACTTCCTAACTATATGTTCTAATGCCGTCGCTCTATCCTGACTATTTGATGTCCTGAATATGTTCTGACCAATGTCCTGAATTTGTCCTGACCAATGTCCTGAATATGTTCTATGGTGGAAACTATTTCAGGGGCAATGTTCCAGAAGATACTCTCTTAGTATGTAACTGTTCTGGGGTTGTTGTTTTTTATTGGGGGTGGTGGGTCTCCTTGTTTTTAATGGTACATGCTTGGTTAATCCTTGACTAACTACTTTTAGACTAAACATAGATCATAATGCAAAGTCGTTGCATTAATCCTTCTCATATATTAATAACGTGTTCAGCGATATGTTGTACCTTACTAATTAAATCATGACGTGTAGTGTTAAAGTATCTTACCTGACAACGCAATTAAAATGAGACAAGAACACAGGTAAAAACATATCTCAGTCGCCATATCGTGCATCCTGTAATATATCGTGCATCCTGTAATATATCGTGCATCCTGTAATATAAGCAATATCCGGGTGTTACATTGTGTTTGCCTGTTCAGATAAAACAAATATGCGTATACCCCGATCCTTTTTATCTAAACGCCGGAAATAAATTGACACTTTTAAGGGCCGTATCAAAATAGCAATGGGAGTGACACCTAATTGTATAACTGCGGTTTTTAATGCATCGGAATAAAGTTCAAATGTTTATGTGTATTTTTTCAATATGGTTTCATTACTCAACGAAAATTTTGGGGATTTGTGAAGAAAACTTTAAATAATGTAGACTATTTATATATAGCGCCTAATATCCTCACTCGGAGAGGGATATATTTGAATATATCAGATGCAACTATTCCATTTTGTTTAATTATGGATTCAAATGTAAGAATTTGTTATAACTAAAATTGCTCCTGAATATAAAAGGAAATCACAGTATTGTTTCTATATCATTACATACGCACAGAGCATAAATTCTGTGATTGTTGAGCAATATAAATGCACACTTTATTATTATTATATCGTCTATATTCGCCGTGGAAAATCACACAACAGGTATAAATAAATTACAATGTTGATGGAACAGAAAAATGTTTGAGATATCCCCTTTGAAAAATCGAACAAAATGGGGTTGAAAGTCCACGTGGAGATATAATTGGTATGATTTCAAAATACCCAGACGGGGGGGTGGGGGGGGGTGGGGGTGATAAGAGATAGATAGATAGATAGATAGATAGAGAGAGAGAGAGAGAGAGAGAGAGAGAGGGGGGTGGTGGGGGGCGGGAATGGTTCGAGGAATATATATTATTTATAAATATCAGATGCATAGGCAATTGAGTTACACGGAATCATCATGTTCTGTAATTGTATATATTTATTCACAGTTAGAGAAAATATGCTATCAAAGATGATAAACTCTTTCTATCGCACATGTATGTATAAATAAAATAACATTCATAATGGTGGTACAGTATATCCATTGTAATCGTATTAAAATGTAAATATTCTTAATGGAAATACTAGTAAATGTAAATAGGATGAAATATTTTAAAACATTATAATGATACATACATCTTAGTGATAATATGAATGTAAATATGATGAAATATCTAAAAACATTATAATGATACATACATCTTAGTGATAATATGAATGTAAATAATTACGATATATATTCCGAAGCATTTTACTCAGAGTGTAAAGTCAAGCTTTCACATATCAGCATTTGTCTACAATAGTCGAATAAAAATATTACTATACTACTCAAACAAGTAAACTTTCGCGGGCCGGATTGGAGAATTTAGCTATTAATATGCAATTGTCTTTCATTTTAATATCACATTCTTATTAGAAGGTGCATTTCTCGTTTGTATATAATGCAACCTCAATATTTCATTGGTAGACCAAAGTTTAATAAATCTCCAAAATATACTTAATGCCCTCCCCACGTTTCTAACATTCTGTCAACACTGTGGACGGGACAGATTTGACCTGATTTGTTTTAAAGTTTTCATTACATATTATATATGTCAAAGATCAAAGTTGAGACAAGATACAATCTAACTAAAATTAAATCTTGGTTTGTTTTCATTGCTCTCCAACAGCAAGAGCTAAACACAGACCTCTTTACGCTGTACAGTTTGACTCGCCTGTACGAAGCGGCGTACTCTGGTAACCTGGGTATCCGTTCACGAAGCTCTCTTATCCACTAAGAGACCATAACGCTCTCTTTGCCGATAGCCAATACACTGCAAAGAGAGCGCTATGGCCTCTTAGCGGATAAGAGAGCTTTGTGAATGGATACCCTGATCTCCAACCTTAGCCATAGACTACACCATTGATAAGATTTGAGTTTGTTACCTTAGAGTTGCGCCGTATCGTATAAGAGAGTTCCGGTCCGAGATAATGAAACGATTTTGAGTATACTCATGCCCAACTCAAGATTTTTTTCACAAATCTCCATATAAAATTTGAGCTTGGGCATGAAATCGTACACAAAAAGTTTCGTAATCTTCGGTCCTGACCATTCGTACTAGGCCAGAGTTCAAGTAAGGTCATTATGACAAACTGCCATACGCCGCTTCATTAGAACTTAGTGTTGGAGAGTACCAGAAAGGTAAAAAAGATGTTTTAATTAGATGTACTCAATATGCACATTAATATACAGATGAATGAAAATTACAACCTAGAAAAAGTTTGACATCGTTAATCCTGCATACAAATCCTGGAATCTAGCTATTATATTGATAAATGAGAATACAGATATTAATTATCAAGTTATCGGCATGCATTATGTTTTTAGTATTTCTCTTGCTAAATGTAATACACTCAACAACAAAAAACATGGATAATAGGGAACAGATAAACAATATAGCAATGAAATAGCATTGTTTTTGGTATGCAGTTCTAATCTACACATAATGCAGTGTTGCTAAACTTCACAAATGACACTGAAACGGATTTCATTATGTTTAAACAAAGGAAACAGAAAACAGAGGGCATGCATATCCAGTAGGCATTTTGGTGTAAATTGATGGTGTTTATAGCCGCTTTCAATATTATTTCGCTCATATCAGAGGTCAGTTTTGGGACAGAAAGAAACCCGCATAACCTGTAGCACTGAGTGTTCCAGTAAACCTGCGAGCACCATCTGTCATGCATTTATTCTATAGAGGTAAATAAAAATAAATAATCAATATCAAAATTCAATGAAAATAAATGGAATCCAACGTTTTGCGGCCGTACGTGTCGCATACTATGATGATCGCATCAGAACAGACGGATTATAACTTGAGACCTTTGACTCAGAAGTCCGACGATGTACTAATGTGCTACAACTCACACTTTCTCCAGTTAGTAATGTGTATATCGCAGTTAGCATTGAGCAAGACAGTACATGATTGTACGAATAGAAGGGGTATCTGGAGATAACATATCGAAATACCATATGGAACAAAGATTGTCAATATTTCATATTATCAAACATATGGTTCAAGATAACTCATCACATAAATATCGCCTGGAAAGATTTTCCATCACAATTTGCATCACAATTTTCGCACGCCTGGCATCGTGATAGACGGTTTCATTGGTTGGTACGGTCGGGGCGTGGGGGGATGTATTCATCCGCCACTCTCTATTTGACTTCCACATGAGAATACGTTTGAGTTGTATGAATTTCCGTTCAAATGTTGTTTGATAAAGAAATTAACACACTCGCTAGTGTGTCATATTGATTTTACGACACTCGTGATAGTATCACGGTAGGCAAACCAGTTACGATTGTGTCTAGACCACGTGATCTAACTGCTTACTTGCCATAGTAACCCGATTTCAGCGTAGCTTGGAGTTCCGCCTTCCCCGGGGGAGATAACCAGTCACTTTCAAGGACCGTATGCAACCAGGACTCTACAGTAAATTAGACTAGCTTTCTATTGCACATTCCTACTGGCATGCGAACTTTCCAGATTCCGTTTCAATTTAATCATAAGGAATAATAAGTTCACATTACCAAGGAATTGGCGTTTAGAGCCGCTTTCAATATTCTTTCACTTATATCACGCTCTTTAATCAGGAACCATAGAAAACAGTAGGTTTGGATTACCATCCGTTTGCAACATCTCAAACTATTCCTAAAATTTCTAAATTGTATGAAGCATAAGCTGTCATTAATCATATGTATTTAATCTAGAAACATCCCTTTAAATTTTTCATCTTGGCATTCGCATGTTGGATAGTTGTTGTTGCAGCACGTCTGTAGCCAGGGCCGCCAGATCAGCTTGGCTATGGAATACTGGTTGGTTCCATAGTGAAGCTTCTTCAGATGTTGTCCAACCGCCGCTTTCATTCTCTCGTAGACCTCCAGATGCTTTGTGACTGGGATTGGCTTGGTTTCTCCCGGATCTGACGTCATATCGTAAAGGTGTGGAGGGTCGAGAACGATTGCGTCCTCACAAACGCACACGAACTCGCATCTTTGTGTCCCTGGGAAATAGTTGGGCTCTTTCAGCGCAAGTTTCCATACGGTATCACCTGGAAATAACGAGTATTAGAACGGTTTAATTGGGGGTCGTAGTAATATTTTAGGATTTGTTGAATGATTTACATTGTTGTGACTGTTTGGATCACCTGTTAGTGATCGTCTGGCAAAATGTTTACTCGAAAAAGAAAACCGGAAGTGAAACTTCTGTATATAAGGCGGATTCAGAATGTCTTCGAAGAGATACTATAGTAAGTATTAAGTATAACAGCAAGTCTCTTACGACCATCGATAATTACCGTGATTAAAATAGTGGATGTTTATTTTAAAAGATAATTTTATATAAGGTGCATGCCGGTAAGCCACTCCCGTTAAAAAGAAACACCAATGAAGCATCATCAAAATCCAGATTTTAGGTCTTTTTAAACATGACATGTCGTACCATACATAATGGCAGATATCTACAGTTAAGATGTCAAAGGCTTTAGAAAATATCACTTTCTACCAGACAGAGTTACTTCTATAGGACAGCATACCTTCTCTAGGAACAGTTTATTGGAAAAGATATCCTTCTACAAGATAAAGCAGATATCCTACATAACTGGTTTGATTCTCCAGTAGACATAGTTTATCGGGGAAGACCTCGTTCTACAAGATTGGTTACCTTCTCTGGGTCTGTATCTAACAGCGTGGAGTTCATCGCCGCAGTAATGGAACAGAAAGTCGTGAGGGGATACGTCAGCGTGTCTCGTGAGGAGAGGCAATATGTCTCTGCCGTCGATGTCTCTGTCCGACGGAACCGGAACTCCCATGATGGCGGCTAACGTTGGCAGTACGTCCATTTGTGACGTGGGTTCGTCTGATCTCATTCCGGGAGGTATTTGACCAGGCCACTTGATGACGGTGGGTACCCTGATGCCTCCGTCTACGGCGCCATGACCTTTGCCGCCTTACGAACAAGACACGTGAGTGGGAATAGACTTTCATGCTAGAGAATACGGTTACAAATGTTCATTAACAAATGTTGATTAGACTAAAAGACATTTAGTATTATTCTGAATACAATTAACTTTGTCATCCTGTCACTGGTCGCTGTACGAAACGCGTAACTCTACGGTAACCGTAGCTTCAATGGTGTAATCTATGGCTAAGGTTACATTGGAGTTTCCTACAGTAGAACCCATAATCCTCAACACAACATAATCACAAATGTGATAAGTGATTTGTTGCAGCGGGAATCTTTCCCCCTAGTCGACGAACTGTTAAAAGAAGTTTTGGTTTAGCGAATGGATTTTCGTTCTAGACCAAATGGATTAGTAGGGCCTATGTATTACGATCTCTAAAAACTTACCTTTATAGATGCCGTTTGATCCACCTTCCCGTACACCTTTCAAATCGGTCTCTTCTAAATGTCCGCCATTATCAGACGTGAAGTATACCAGGGTGTCGTCTGCTAACCCCATCCTTTGAAGTGCACCGAGCATCTCGCCAACGGCCCAGTCCATTTCCTCCACGGAATCACCGTATTTCCCGTGGCGAGTCTTCCCGAGAAACCTCTTAGCAGGCGTCAGAAACGTATGCACGTGTATCCACGACATCACCAACAAAAATGGCTGACCATCATCCCGCCTCGCTTTGAGAAACTCCTGACCTTCCAAAACTTCCTTCCTCATCTGGGTCTCCAAATCAATGGGCTGCTCCACGAGGTCAAAGTTACGATAAATTGTGCTGTTGAGGAGTTTCAAATTCGTAGCAACGAAGTACACGGCTCCAAAACTCAAGACTACAGTCAATGACGTGAAAATGAAGGAACACGTTCCGATGTAATTCATTCTGTACATGCTGTATGCGCTTAACATAATGACGAGAGCTATGGTAATTACACGGTACGTGAATGTAGGGCTGTACACGTGCACCAAGCTCTCTCCTTCGTCTCCGAAATCTCTAAGATTCGTGAGAGGGAGTCCGTAAAAGTAGTCGAATCCGTGGCTATGCGGGTGGTGGAGAAAGTCGTCTCGGGTGTGCTCACTCCACCCTTGGTGCCACTTCCCGATGTATCCCGTTTTGTAGCCGGCCTGCTTCGCAAGTCTGCCGAAGGTAACTTCAGTCGTCGGGAGACCGTAGGTGCTGGCGATGTAGATGCCCACTCGTGGAACGCCGGGCGGATTCATCCCTGGAAGCACAGGAGCAAAACATAAACTCCCTGCATACAGAGAGGAACAAAACATATATTCCCTGTATTGTCCAAGACAGGAATGTTACATAGCACGTGGTATCATGCAGTTAGTTGTGTGTATTCACTTCTTGTGACATATATAATATCTTTAAATATAAAATAATTCATGCTTATTTCTTATTTAAACATTTTCCAATATACTAGTAATATGCCTTTAAATAAAGTGGTCACCTGATCGTACCGGATACCTCCCAGTAAGTAAAGCCGCCCTGCTAGGGGAACACAAACTGGCCGCTGTCAGATGCTGGCTTAGTAGGATGCCATCTCGCGCGATGCTGTCGATGTGTGGAGTTCGCAGAGTCTTGTTGCCAAAGCAACCGATGTCCCCTATTCCCAGATCGTCGGCCACCATTAGCAGGATGTTAGGCTTTCTGCTGCTCGTTAGCGCGGCAGATCCGAGCAGTACTAAGAGCTGGATGTAAACATCCATAGTTGAGCCTTCCTGGAATGAAATCGAATATTATATACAAAGCATAACGTATTAATATTCTTGTATATGGTTGTACACTTTACTCTCTTACCGTCACAATGATAGGGAACGGTAAGTATTGGTGATATTACTTTCAAATGCGGGACACATTATGTGGTATCTACGACGATCAACACTGCTCCTATTTCCAATACCTCAGGTGTGTCCACACTCCCAGTCGATCCCTCCGTTCCAACCAGTGCCAACTTGTCCGAGACTATTTTAATCTACTATGGGTGATAGGGCGTTCGCTGATGTTAGGTATCTTTCTGCAGATGCCAGAAAATCGCTTTTCATTACGCCTACATTATGTAATGTCCGGTGCTTAAACTTTGATGCTAAAGAAAATGTCGGCAAAGTGCTATAAAAGATAACTTTTATTTTGTAGATACCAGGAAATCCTATTTCATTATGCGTATATCTAAAATGTTCCGCCTCCGTCAGTACTAGCAGACAACTAATATATATATATATATATATGCATGTCAAATAGATAACTAATCCCTCTCTCCCCCTCTCTCCCTATTATAAACAACATCTTGTAGACGAATTCAAATGATTACACCCCGTTAAAAAGAAACCTTATTTGGCATCTGCCTGTTATGTGCGTCGTTTACCAGAAAAACAAATTCAATGATAATAATAATAATATTGATTATCTATTCATAGTAAATTACATAACGCATGCCTTACTTTTGCTTCGAGTCTTGAGAAGTCTTTATGAACACAAGGGAGACAATTCATCAACTGACTACACAAAGAGTCACGTGGTATATATTAGCCGCCATTTTTCTTCACAAAGCGATTCTTGGAAGAAAGAGCTGCAAGCAACTCGGTTTCGAAGCTTCAAGGGTGTTGACTATTCTATTTTGTGTATTTGTAGATTAACCCCGAAGTACCACCCCTGCTAATGGCACAGGTCGTAATAACTGTAATTGCTGTTGTCGGTGAATTTATCTAATAATTCTTGGGATCTGGTCGACGGCCATTATCATGTCGTGCGAAGAAAATTCCGTTGTGTCTTTGCACAGGTGCGAGGAAGACATTGACATGCTTTCAGAGTTGTTAGATACGAATTCAAATGGATCTGAAAGTTATGACATACCAGAAATGATTGGTAGTGAAGACATAGATCAACTCACGAATTATTTGTACTCGAATCCGGATCGGCTGTCTGATACTAAATTGGGAACAGTCTCGTCAACACAAGCGCAGCGAATCGCATCAGGCATGTCAAGGTCTGACCCTCTTTTGACACAGCCAATGATATCCGGTCATAGTCAGTCACCTGTGCTAACAACAGATACAAACCAGATCCCAGTTGTCACCTCCAGTGGGTTTGAGGCTCCAAAGACTGTTGTTGTGGTCGTGCCGAAGCCAAATAGTCAGGTTACAACTAATAATAGTCTGATGCCTTGTATGACCAGGAACGCTGTTGCAGCCAGAGAAAATAGAATTAAAAAGAAAAGTTACCTGCAGCAATTGGAAAAAGACTGTCAGACTTTAAGACAAGACAACCATTCTCTGAAGGAAAAGCTTGCAGTTCAGGAAGAAAGTGTTGAGAGACTTGGCGAACAGGTAGTTTATCTTAAAAGCGTTATTGCAAACCAATCCACTCTGTCAGCTTTGTTGACAAATATCCAAAATATTGCCGGTATAAAGTTGAAGTCTTCTTGGTCTAACCTCTCAAAGTCTGAAGAAGGGTTATCAAAGCCATGCTCTCCGAAGAAACCCACTGAAAATCAAGAAAATGAAAAGGCTCTTCGTCGTTCCAAGCGTAAGTGTGTATTTGAGCCTGAAAATACCAACCAAAAAAAGTGTTTTAAGAAAGAAAAACACAGCCATTATAAGGATAGTCCTGTGGATAGTGGTTTCAATTCAGTGAGCAATGTGGCTCCAATCCCAGATCCTATCAAGTTTGATTCTGTTTCCAACCGCAAAGAAGCAGGCATTTGCCTTCATGTGAATGGCTCGCAAGTTTCCCTGGAATTCTGTGCAACATGCAGTGACATGGCTGCCTCCAGTAATGTCTTGAATGACCACAGTTATATCAGACCAATAACAGATTGATAGCTCCATGAACATTTGTATATTACTAATGTATATATTGTATTCGTGTATATTCAACTTCTTGTATATTCTTGTTCATGAAACCCCGTGTCCTGACAATGTTTGCACAATGTGAATTTTCCATGTAAATTTCAAGAAGTGGTTTTGTTTCTGTTTGTGTTGAAAATTGTTGATGAGCTTTGGGTTATTTGCCACTGTCTTTTATTATATCACATTAAACAATATTGTTTGATTTTCCAGCCTCCAAAATTAGACCAAAGTCTAGACACGAAGTAGCAATATGAAGTTGTTGCAATGACTCTAAAAAGAATACTGGTGTAGTATGCCATAGAAAATGGTCGGTTTCTGTTTTATTCCTCTGTTTACAGATTGAATTGAAAGGAAAATACATTTTCCTTTTGTGTGCAAGTTCAGATTTAGAATAAATGTTTAATGTAATTTAAATTGAACTATTCTTTAGATTTTTTAAAACAAACATTCTGAAACACTGCACATGTAAACATTTAATTTATTCTATGGGTCTGATTATCCATAAAAGGAAAATGTCGGTTCTATTTTTGCTGCTACATGCAATACATGAAAAATGTTCCACCTCAATCCCAATTTTTTTCTTCTTTTGACATTATAATTTTTTTAAGTTTATGTAGCTGAAAAGAAAAACATTATTTGATTTCTCTACAGCATTAAAAGTCACATGGCTGAAATATTCCTGCTGTGACAAAGCACTAATTAATTCCTTCCAGCATTAAATACAAAGTATTTATTTTTAAGTAAATATTATAAACTTGTTACTTTATAAGATATCTAATTGTAAATATACCCCTTTTTTTTTCTGTCGACAAAATGATAATTAAAAATGCTGAAAACAACTTGAAAATTAAATATTCCCATCCCAGCCCTCAAGTTAAACAGTCTATACCATACTAATCATACTATTCGTTTTCTTTTTCAGAGTGGTCTGGTATAGACCATTGGTTGAGAAGCGATGATCCCATTCCTTTAGTTAAATCACAAGATGCCCATGGTTAGTATATTAATTACAAACTAGTTGGTTTATACGTTTTCCAGAATATTCAAACCTTAGGAAGTGTTCTAGTCCTGGATTTATATATATTTGTACGGCCAAATATCATGATCAAATTGGCCCCAAGGATACAAAACATTTCTGAGTACGATTTCATGTTCAAACTCTGAAGTTTATTCACAAATCATTGTAAAAAATTTGAATTGAGCATGAAATTGTACCCTTTTTTTTTAAAGAAAAGAAAAACATTTCGTAACCTCGAGACTTGGACATTGAGTATGTTGGGTACATGAATTATTATCAGGAATGGAAATCAGCTGATTTGTCATGGGGTTTATTTATTTGCCTTGGATGTGACTTGGGGCCTGTAGCTATGGGGCTTGTTACCCGCTAAATTCACAATTGTCTGTTGCACTGCCTGTATTATTGTATTATTGTAATTTAATCTGCCAGTTATTGAGCCATACCATAGTGACAATCATTGGTATGGTATTTGTCTGCAATCAACTGGGCTGTATATATGACAAAGCCATTATTGAAGTAGTCAGGATGGGACAATTCTAATGACTGAACTCTTGAGTTGTTGCTGAACATTCCTTATGACACAGAAGATTTTTCCTCCTATAAACTTCACTGGAAGTATCTTGTAACATGTGTATGCCGATAATGTGAAAAGATTGATATAAATAAGTATGGTTTGTACAGAAATAGAAACCAATAACTTTAGTTGCACTGTTTCTGTATGCAAGAAAGCATGTATTAGTTATTAGTTTTGCTTTTTCATGGTGCTGATTGAAGCTGGTCGATAAGAGTGGCATGACCTTCATATCACCCGCCTGAAGGTCACGTAAGTATAGGGTCTGTAAGCAACAAGATATTTAGATACCAAAGATACTATCAGCCGTTTATCATTTAATATTGCATTTGGAATGCAAATATGTTAATATTTAATATCTGAAAGGCACTTTAGCACACCTACAAAAATAATATTGTAGCAAAACGGTGAAAATATTTCCTCAGATGTAATGCATTCTTTTGAGGTATTTTTTAGCATGCTAATGAAAAGCAAGTCGATTACAATTCCAGGGTTCCATTCAACAGGATTGTAGTACTATGAGAGTACACAAAATTCAGGGCCAGTAGCCTTTTGGGACATAAATTTAGCCTAATATTGTTTTAACAATGAAGAAATACCAAACATCTCCAGGTTCCATATATACTTTAAGAACTTCAAGGTGCATTGGAAGAAGATTGGCACGGTATTCCTCAAGCTGAGTTCAGAAATTAGGTAGAAGGCTTGCCCACAAAATATCTGCACACACACACACACACACACACACACACACACACTTGGAGAGAAAAATCTATCTCAAGTTGAAGACTATAGCTGCAATGATTCTGTGGAATGCAACCTCAATCTCTATATCTTGGGGTATGGGTTCTCTATATCACTTATCGCATATGGGTGAAATATTCCTGCTGTGATAAAGTATTAATTCATTCTATAGAACAACTGGTTTGATACTGCCTTGACCCTCCTAGATTGGCACATTGGCTGTTCTTTAGGTTAATTTCGTTGCCGCTTGTATGGAGAGGATTGAATAAAAAATGTTTCAATATCAAATTTCTTCATTTACTAAGATGTATATGGATGACATTTTTCAGCAATTCTCTCACTTGAGGTTTTGAAGTAGAATTTATATCTCTATAGGTGCCATTTTACTCTGTAAATGATATAGCCAGTGGATTTTTTTTAGTACTGTCCCCATTTTCATATATTGAAGACAGCATTATTGACAAGCTGAAGAATATGTAAAATTTCCCTTCTATTTTCCATTCTGAAAGGTGTGCTATAGTGGCTTTCAACCTAGTGTACAGGTTTCTAGTACTGGATCTTGCAGGTTGCATATAATACATGTGTATATACTTTTCTTGTATTTTGGTTACCATTATTGATGCATATGTTTGGAGAGTATATATCCTAATAGTGCTTGATTATTTTGAATTTTGTTTTATGATGTTGTAGTTCTATGTCTGAATAATTAAATCCTGGTTGAACAATTTCTTGTCTTGTTTTCTGTTGTAAGTTTTGAGAAGTGGACAGATGAGACTTTTTATGTGCTGCAAGCCTATTGTACATTACTTGCAACAACAAGAACATAATTTTTCACACCCACACATAACCTTTTACACAAATAACTTTGCATAAATTTAATTTTAGTTACAAACTTCGTTATGGGCCGGCATCAATGTTTCACAAACATTGCCTTTCTGAAGTATATTGATGGGATGCGCTGTCTGTAGAGTGGCAATGCAGTTATCATCCTTGATCTTGTCAGTACCAGCCGATGCTCGCAGGTTTACTGCAACATTCAGCACTACGGATGTTCCAGGTTTCCTCCTGCCCAAAACTGACAAGCATTGAAAGAATATTAATTGAAAGCGGCTCTAAACCTCAATTTAAAAATAAAAAATAATTGTTTGGGATATACAACATGTCGCATAACATGTTGGAACTTGTTATCAGATTCACATGTACTATGATTACAGGCAAGACACAGAATTTTGCAATACAAACATCGGAGGAATTATTGTACATAGTTTTGACTACTTTAGTATTACTGATGACATGCTATACTGATGGACGTCTCTCGCTGCATTGTCAAGAACAATGAATATCTGTATAACTAGTTGAAATGATTGCCTCTGTGAAGTAGTGGTTATGATGTACCACAAGACATGGTAGTGATGTTATCCTCCTTGGTGCTCGTTATTGTAAGGTAACACAGGACTGACTGGTCAGTTAATGCCGGTCCATGTGGGTATCGTTGTTCTAACTAGCTGGACTTGTAAGTTAGCACCATAATCCAGCCAATTCCTATAGTCCTGAAGTTCTCGGTATTCCCCTCTCAAACATGTCGCCTACTTGACATCCGTTAAATGGCAAACGATCTGTGTTTTGAGGATGCTGTATCCCATGATGTTGGTGGTCTGCGTTTAGCGAAGGGGTCTTATTGTAGTCTGGGCTTAAATCAGAGAATACGCCATACTCTTACTATAGCAGGAAATGACATAAACCTTGATTTACGCCATGGACTACCAGTACGACCCTTTCTTGAAACACCAAAACCTTTACTTTGCTTCTTTTTTTTTAAATTGGCGTTTAGAGCCGATTTCAAGATTCTTTCACTCACCACGGCTTGTCATGAGGCAACATCAGATTATGTACTGTAGCGGTGAATGTTGCAGTAAATCTGCCAGCAACGGTTAGTATAGTGTCGCCCAAGGATGAACTTTGCTTCTACAATACTACAAAGTTTCGTGTCCTTTATTTACTTTTTTATTACTTGAGGTTTAGTTCCGATTTCAAGATTCTTTCACTCATAGCACAACTTGTATAGGAATAGGAGGAAACTCGCAAGATCCGTAGCACTGAATATTGCAGTAAAACTACCACCGCCGGCTGGTACTGACGGACCAAGGATGAACTTTGCTTCTACAAGTACCGCACTTACTGCACATATCTCTATCTCACCAGCTTTTCCCGTAAAATCTGATTGTGCATATAATTACATATACAAACTAAACCTCGATTTACGCAAGGCCTCAGGGTATGACCCTTTGTGAAAGGCAGGCATGGCTTTTACTGCAGTCGGTAGCCTACTTTGTATTATGGTGATAGCATTCTGTTGCACTACAGAAGAGGAACATTGTGTGAAGAGGCCTTGTGTGAATCGCTTGATGACATCCATGTATACACACAGAAGACGTGGATTGCTATAAGAGTAACACTTTATCGCAGCTGATAAATGGGTGACGCATGCAATGTAATGGTTGGCATATTCTCAGTGCAGCTCCCAAATTACATTAGTACCACATTAAAATATTCGAAACCAAAACATTCCATGCACAACTAAACATTATCCTAAATATAAATGTTTTCTGCATTATTCCTTTTAGTATGGGTTTACACAGCTTCAATGTCAACGGTTACCATACAGTGCTTTCACCACATTCCATACGATTTATATCATACCATAGATAATATGTGTATTAACTATGCTTTACAACATACCATACACTGCTAGTAACTTCACTTACTGCACGTCAAATAACACGTATTTCTCAGTTATCTTTATTTCTAAGACGGCGAAACCTTAACTTGACTTTCAAGAAGTATACTGTAAATGGACTACTGGTAGGGTACGGTATTTAAAAAAATTATTATTATTGTTTAGTGTTCATGATTTCATGTTACTGTTAATTTCGATATGTGCCACAGTATAGATGCAGTTAATCATTATTAATTAGGCATACGAGCATAATTAAATTTAAAATACGCATATGGGTGCAATTTTATATTTAAATTATTATATGGAAGAGAGAAACATGCTAAATAGGTAGACCCTATTATAGACCTTTTGATTGCTTTTGACTGTTTATTCGTCAGAAAATTAAGGATTGGAACAGAGCTTTCCAAATTACTAAATCCGCTCCTGTGTAGTTACATTAGTAAAAATGTGCATATATATCATAAAGTAATAATTTAATCAACGGGATAAAGCCTATACCTCTCAAAACTGGACAGACCTACCGTGCACTACGTAACGCGTGTGGATGACGTGTGCATGCCTCTTAAACATTATTTATATAAACTCACAGGCAAAAGAAAGGTTTCACCGTATTTATTTTCATAAAAAAAGTTAAAGGGCTGGTCCTGGTGT
>JAUTBT010023157.1:9556-20487 GCA_032361225.1 Lepetodrilus schrolli
TTGATACAGTTACCATGGACTTTTAGATACAGTTATCATGGACTTTTAGATACAGTTATCATGGTTATGGAACAGTGCCTTCAATGTTCTAGGCATAGGTCGAAGGTGAATGTGAATAATAAAAAGGATGGAAAGTGTGACAACAAGTATTTACATTTCTTTGTGTAAATTTGATCATGGTGATTACCAAAATTAAATCTTAAACATATGTCATTTATTGCAATATGCCCTTATGATAAACTAGAATCTACTTGTACAATGCCTGAAGGATACATTTTTTTATTATTTTTATATTTTGGCTTTCTTTCTTTTTCTTTTCTAGGGCCAACTATTAATGTTGAGTTGTTTTTTTTGTTTGGCACCATTGCTTTCCTGCTGTCATGAACTTAATTACTTTCTAGTTTTCAGTTGTCACAGCAAGACTAATACTAATTGATCAAGTAGTACTGCTAGAATATCATCACTCTACAAGTCAAATGACATCTCAGTAAACACATGCAGGACAAAACTTAATTTAAATGAAACTACACTGTAGAATTTTTTCATGTATGGCAGTTTTATTATTTTCCTAGAAAAAGCCAGAGTTGCTGGAGTACATGTGAATTGCTTCTCTGATTGTACATTGCTGTAATAGCAAGATTTGACTTTAATTGGAAAAAACGTATATTTCACTGAATACTGAACTCTCCCAATGTTTTATGGTGGAGTTGTTCGTGGTAGACGATGCCGAAAGTGAAAACAAATTGGACGCCACCTCCGCTTTATGTACATAATACTGATCAGTTTACACAACCAGCTCCACACTTGGCAGTTGAAATTTGGTCACGGACTTGTTTCGATGAGAATTGGATGCTTCGTGTCAGGAGTAGTCTAGTCTCATGCTGTTTTCAGGTCAAATCCTAATTCGAAAAGAAAATGAGCAATTTTAGACGAGTGTTTAGTTTCAAGTTTGTTTAATAGCCATGATAACTGGATTGCAAATGTCTTGAGTTACAACCTAGCAGTCTGAAGCCATACCCATCATGCTCTATATTACCCATCATGCTCTCTCTATTACCCATCATGCTCTCTCTATTACCCTTCATGCTCTCTTTTACCTATCATGCTGTCTATTAACAGTTGTGGTTTCTCTATTACCCATCATGCTCTCTGGCATTGTCTAGATGCAGGGTATGCTTATGTGATATCCACAGTGTTTTCAGCTCTGTATAGAATAATGTGTAAGTCTTTATCTGCAAGTATATGCGAACACACACACACAGAATATTTATTGTGAAAATACCGAAATAACCTGTAGTCCACATAATCAGGACCCCAATTTTCTAGCAACCAATTAAACCTCATTAAAATGAATATAAAGTGATCCTGCTAACAAATTAACCTGATATCTTTTCTATAGAGTTATTTATTCCACTCACAGTGGCACATGCACAGTTGTGTTCACCCTGTACTGAGATGCCTGTGCTAACACACACAGGTGATGCTTGGTGTAGATTTCCACATACGCAAGTATCGACAACTGTTGAAAACTATTACCATCATCTTACGTGTGGAAACCTGGCCTATTCTCCCAAACACAAAACAAGCTGGAGTGGAGAGTTTGTTTTCTGGAGGATCCAAAGACAGTCATTAAAATAAACCCATAGAACAGTCCTGTCGGTGCACAGTAGTAGGCTAAACATTCACAGCTGTGTCAATTTTCCAGTGTGGTCTGTTGAAGGAAAGAATACCAGATCACTGCAACAGTTGTATTTACACGTTGTCTTACTAGATATATCCATTTCATGACATAAAATCGTTATTTAGTCATTTCTGTGAATTTTTATAAATCATTGTTCAGTAAAATCAGATAAAATTGCTGTCTATCACAAAGACTATAATATTTGTTCTTAGAAATAGCAAAGGTAATAATTAGTTCTTGGAACTTCGATATTGCAGTTATCATATGGATGGTTAAGTTTTTGTAGCATCTTTATATGTATAAAGTGTATATTGGCATATTTATATATGTTCATTATTATTGTCATAATTTAATAATAACATAAAAATGTCAGTAAATTAAAATAGTTTGAAATATAGAAACAGGATACAATATTGTCTCTAGAGAGAAATTACATTTAATATATGTTTGGTTTCCATAGAGAATTTATGAGAAGACCATTGAATGGTGATATTAAAAAGTTATTTTTGATAAACTGAAAGTTATAATTTCTATTATTAGTCTTTTCCTTTTCTTTGTTTGTTAAGTTTATTCAGTATCCCAAATTCTCACATTATCCGTGGACAACCAGTATCTAAATATAAAGCATGAGTATGTAGGGATACTTACATACAACTGTAAAACAAGGGAAAAGTAATTATATATATTTCTGTTAATTTTGCTAACTAACGTTTCTACAGTTTCTTGCTATTCCAAACAAAAATGTATTTATTCCTATAGATCCAGCTATTGGGCAAAGTATTGAAAAAACTGTCTCTGGTATAATTGTCTATATGTGACTACATTTCTGTACCATCAGCATATGTTTGTTAGCGTTTGTACAGGTGGGATAATATAGCAGATTAAATTATTTATCTCCAACAGTTGGACTTTCTCCTTGAAAGTAAATGATGAAAATCAGAGACGTTTCTACGCTGTATTCATGGTGGCGACTGCGTGATATATTTTTGGTAATAATAATAGCCTCCCCTGAATACATAAATGTTAGTTCTGCGCACACCTTATGGCAGGAATGTCTTTTATCCCAGTTTCGTCATCTTCATATCCCAAATATATTTGGCAAACTTCACTTGCTATTGTAATATGTGTAGGCATTGTGAACATCAGCCTCTGAAAGTTGAGGCCTGTTCCAGTAAAATATGTATATATATTGTACCGGGTATATGGCATCCAAGAAAGGCACTTTTTTAGGGAGAGCTACCTATAGAAGCAACAATAAATAATGTCCACTCACCCATAGAAGGTTTATTCATAATGTGAACATTTATATTGCAGCAAATCCACTTGAAAGTCTGCTCATAGCACTACATTATTACCCCAGTCAATAGATCTCTGAGCCCTCAATTCCTTCTCAACTCCCTGGGGAGTATACAACCCAAGCTGCCATTCAAGGCACTACATGGTTATCATTCACAGGTCCATCTCATCCTTCTGGGAGTAACCCATGATTTCTTTGGGCATGCACCTTACTATTGAAGTAAATTATGAGAACACCCTGGTATGGATTCTGTTTTTTAAAAATATACAACCATCTTGGAGTCATGCCTTGTTTTGCAGGAATATCCCAAAGTAAGCCTTCTCATGATACTTCATTCATTATAATCACTTTGCCATGATCTCAAGAACAGTAAAAGTCCAACATACTTAAAGACTTCTGTTTTCATTATTCTCCCGATTTCTAATTTTTCTGAAAATTAATAACCAATTTGTCTGCAGAATTTGCAAATTTGCAGATCTAACCTGTGATGCTAATTTTTCTGTGATCTACTCTGAGTTTTATTCCCACTACCTATGGTTTCATCGCTGCAGCCGGCAGATGTCTAGAATCAGACAGGAAGGCCTCTTATTGCAAATCACCATGCATTCTCACGACCAGCGTCACATTGCTGCTGAATTTTATAGCTGTCTGCAGCTTTAAGAGATTGAAAACAAGGCCTGTGCTATAGGTGCTTGTCCTGGCACTAAGAGTACGTGGCGCAGATCTAATGGCGGTGATTGTAGATAACAAAAGAAATGCTTTCATACTAGTTATGCAATATCGGTGCAGTCAAACTATCAGATTAGAGATACGTTGAATTGGATTACGGTATGTACATGTTTAGGTAATCACAGGTCCACTTTGTCGTAAAAACATTCAGAATTCTGGAATTGCTTTTGAGACAGGATAAAACAGACAGGAATTCCTAACCGCATTGGAAAGTTATGGAAATTATATATCTGGTTAGCTAAATGTCATTCTTCCGATACCAAGACATGAAAAAAAGGCTTTTGTTTTCATTTCAATATAGTTAAGTGTTACTTTTATATCTTTGAAATAATTTATCTTGAAGAATGGTATGTATGATTGTTTTCTATGTGTTGTATTTTACATTTAGTCTTTGTGAGAAAAAAAATAACAGGGTCCTCATAACAATTATTGCTGAAAGGTCTGAGGCTTTAGCATTGTTCACGTAGTGGAGGGCATAGAGGTGTTTTTAGAGCAGAAATTTATAATAAAACTGTCCCCCAAACACATGCACTTCCATTAATATTTAATTTATCTTAGTTTCCATTTTGGTTTATCTTTCTGTACTAAACATACAACTCATGTTAAAGAAGTATGAGCAAACAAATTACATTCATGAAAATTATCAATGTCAATTAATAATAATAATAATAATAATAAGTACACTTATAACATACTAAATGCATACATTTACACTGATTATTAACTAATATACATGCGAGAAAAAAATATATCTTTCAAGGAAATTTGATTACAGAATATATTTCGCAGGAATCACATTCAATGAATCCATCCATCACAATCCTCACACAGGTCAGATCTTTTCCCAACCTCCTCCAAAGACAGTTCAAGGAAAAAGCATGGGAATTTCACATGTTCACATGGCCTGTCCCTCCATATGCCCCGACTCAAAACTTTTCGATGTTTCAGGAAAATCCAGTCCTGATTAACGAACTGCGGGACGATGTCAGATTGGAAGTAACCAAGTTTGGAGAGGTCAAAAAGGTCGAGGTTTATGATGTGAGTATGCATGCTTGTATCGTTATATCATATCATGCATATAAATATGTAGTATCACTAATTACCAAATGTATGCATATGAATGTTTATAGCACCACTGGCCCTCCATAGAACTTTCTGTGGCCTCATGTAATTTGCATGTTTTCAAGTCCAATGATATTACCCTAATGACATATTTTGGTTTGATATTGACAGTCACCAGGAAAAACTATTGTATTTTGGTATGCACATCAAAAAATGTTGCATGTTGTACTTTGAACATTTCTATTAATGTCATTATCATGATTATACCAAAGTTATCAAATAAATCCTTCCGACATGAAACTTTCCTGATAACATGGCTTGTATAGCTTTACTTGATTTGTTAAACATTTCTGCTTTCTTTTAGGAATATGTTTGTCATATATTATTTTCTGATATAAAACCAATAATATGTGTACAACACAAAACCTTTACTTGTATTATACTCTGCAGCCTGTAGACCAATAACCAACTCTGTAATGAGAAATATGGCAACATTATGGCAACCATGTGGTTGGGTGTAGATGCACCCTGGGTATTTAACAGGCATGGGTTGCCTCACAACTGATTATGTTTGAAGTTAAATTTGGAGGACTTGCTTTGAATTACCTTATTGGCCTATGAAAGCCAGTGGAGAGCCCACTCAGTGGTAAATTGCCACTAGTTGTGGCCTTGTTCAGCTGACACATTGGTTGTGTGTGGTTCATCGTGTCATGTGAAAACACAAAGCGGAGAGACTGCTAGATGTTAACCAGCCCCACATCCATGTGACATCTTGTTAGCCCAATTTGTGAACGAGTTCACTTTATTAAGAAAGCAAATCTATGTTTATGTTTTCATAATTTGCAAACAATAAAGAATTTCTTAATTGCAATAGACATGATAGATTGTAGATAAAATAGAATTCTAAAATATAAATATGTTTTTCTATATTAACTTACATTTACCACAAATTTCTGAGATACAATACTTGTATACATTTTTTAGTGTTTCTAAAAATTACAAAAATAGGTAATTTTTAGAAACACTAAAAAATGTATACAAGTATAGACCGATTGAGTAATATAGAACAAAACAGAACAGAACCTTTATTCACTCAGGCCAAGAACCTCAGCATATGAGGTACAATATTTATGATATATTACAAAAATGAATATGGCAATCGCAAACAGGGATTTGCTAGGAAATTTTTCATTTCAAAGCATAATAATAGATTCTCTATGCTGTCTGATGATCCTCTGATGGTCTTTGCATGACCTTAACTTAGTACCTGTCTTTGTTATTGATCATGTTTGGGGCTGTGTCAGATAGCAAATACTAGTATGTATGAACAGTGTCAATGTTCATGTCCATGACTGCACCCATCACAAGATCTACCAGTTCATGTCTTCTAAAGTTCGTAGCAATATTCTAGATCAAATTCAAGTCTTGGCCTAATCAAAATGAAAATCACTAAAAGAATGAGTTACATGGATGAATACATTAATGTCTGCATTTTGGAACTAGTAAATCATCTTGGAACATTGCAGCCAATTTGGGGAATTTTGTATATGTTTTTTTTAATACAGTGAGCTAGCTACTTATCTATACTATAACACTTTTCATTCAGGTTTGCTCATTTGCATTAGAAAAACTCTGGGGTTTCCTGTCCATTACCCATTAGAGAAAACTCTGTCAATGTCAGGCTGTATACTGTGGGGCATGACCTCCAGCTATCAATGTAATGTACCCTCCACTGTTACAGCGACATGAGGACGGGGTGATCACCGTCAGGTTTAAGGAGCCAGAGGAGGCAGACGCCTGCATCGCGCAGCTAAACGGACGGTGGTTCGCCAAGCGCAGGATCATCGCCCAGACGTGGGACGGCAAGTCCAAGTACGAGGTGGAGGAGACAGAGGCGGAGCGAGACGCTCGCCTCAAGAAATGGGAACGTTTCCTGGAGAAAGGTGCAGGAGACTCTGGTGCTTCGAGCAGTGCCCCGTCGTCGACTCCCGATGTGGCGTCATCAACTACAGATGTGGCATCATCCACTCCAGATGTGGTATCATCCACTCCAGATGTGGCATCATCCACTCCAGATGTGGCATCATCCACTCCAGATGTGGCATCATCCACTGCCAGTGTGGTGCCATCAGTTCAAAATGTGACGGAATCTAGTTCTGCTGTGGAGGCATCAGATTCTGCTGTGGCATCATCAGTTTCTGTGGAGATGCCTTCAGAAGGTGGCTCTGATCTCACAAGCTGAAGGTTCTTCAGCAACTCCTTCAGCAACTCCTGCTGATCATCATGAAACTGACAGTTGACAGTAAACCGATTTATTCATGAAATGTGCTATGTTCCAGTGAAAAACTATATAGACTTTCATGTTAATGATAACATTGAAATGAATTACTGTAATCTATGCCGTTTTCATAATTCTTGGTTCTGTTTTGATACCTACAGTAGGCCACTGCCATTATCACTATTATACTTTATGATTTTCATCATATTCCACAAGTTTGTTAATATTATGTCCAGTGTTTTTTTTACATTTACTGAAATTGTGTATTGGCAGTTACTCTTATAGAATGAGCTAGTTGCAAAAATTAATCCTTGTAGAATTTGTTATATTCTACTACATTTATTGTATATTAATGGTATATTAATGGTATATTAATGGTATGCAGGTGCATATTTGTACCGTATTATTCATTATATTATTATTTTATTATTATAGACAATATTCTGGTTAAGATGTTCTTGAAAAAGATGCTTTGCCGTTAAGTGCAATGTATTGGATTACAGTGCTAGTAATGCTGACATTCGTGTACATTTTACTTTCTATTTTTGTTTTGTATGTTGAGTTATTTTATACAACATTTTTTTTATTACCAGCTTGTGTAATTTGTGAACATGTGGGTGTTTATGTGATGTAGAATTACCTCCTATCATGGCAGACATGTCAGTGACATTTAAATTACTTTTGTCTACAATTCTTGTTTGAATTTAATGTTTCAGAATGTCTGTAGATAATTGAACTATAAGGTAATTGTCACTAATTGACATTGCCATACTCAAGTCAATCCTTTCAAGTTGAATATGTCATAGGTATGAGCTCTGTAATTAAAGTACCACACATATCCATGTACAGGCTGGAATTGACCTGTGTTCAATGGTACCAGTAAATATGATTCTACTTTTGTAATGAGGTTTTGTGGTTATTCTGTCTATACATATTAGGTATATGAAATCATCGTACACGTATATTGATACTCTTCAGGAGGCAACACTCACTGCATTACAATGTGTGTATGAAGCTTGTATATGTCAGATAATAATAATAATAATAATAATAATAATCCTCTTGTATTGCACATATAGGGGCTATAAGAGAGTCATGTTTATATTAAAAATTTCAAAGAATTTCTCAGAATCTACAAACTTCCGGTGATAGCCAAACATGAGTACTAAGCCTTGGGTTGACTTAAATTCCAGATAAAATATTAATACGCCGTTAATATGAATCATGTTGTTCAGCATGGTCTACACGTTATAGATCGAGATACAATGTAAAGTACGTAAATAAAACAATAGTCTCGCACATGTCACTGTGTAGGTTATCACCGGAATCTTGAAACCGGATATGTCTAAAAATAGAATTCGACCCACTATGCACGCAATCGTGCATTAATAATCTTGTATGTGCAGGCCACAGTTCTTTTTTTAAACTCTCGGCCTCATGTGCCATAGCAGGGATTGCATTTAATTCATGGAAGGTAGAGTAGGGTTAAATATATCATTCTAAATTAGTCCACACAGGATTGGTGGTAGAATTGTAAAAAAAAATGTATGGATGTAATTTATATCTATATATTAATCTAGTAATAAATTAATTAATTTTTTTTTTTAAAAAGTGTATAAAGGCGACATTCTATCAATCTAATGATATAATATTCGATTGCTAGACGAATTTAACCTAGACTGGTAGCATATCTACTATATATTATTATTATTATCGGATATATTGACACCCCACTTTGTTATTTTTTGTATTCTACACATCGCATCTAATGTGCGAATGTGAGTGCATCAAGTCACTCTGGACACAAGTACAAGAATTGATAACATGAAAAATTTAAACGAATTTAGTTTTTGTAAAAACAAAGAATAATACTTGGCTTCCCGGAAAGAAGCAACGTTCCAATCAATCTGATTGTCCTTATGTGTGGGATAATGTACGAGAACTCTACATTATTTGTGCACATGAAGCAATTTGGAGGCCGATAGGAAGCTGCAATTTGTAGAATTATTTGTCAGGACAATTCTGGAGTTCCTGGAACATGAGTCATTCATTTAACATAATACATGTTTTAGGAAGCATTAAAGTCACCTATAAATGCTATTTTGAGCATTTGGTATAATTAAAAAATACATATATTATTTCGATCTAAATCTCAACATATCATAGACGGTACATATAGGTACTGGGTATGTCAGCTTAACAAATATATTCGATTATGTTGATGACATTTAATTTTTATCCAGCATACCAGCAAGGCTATGACCACCACTACACCCTCCACCACACCCACAACTACCTCTATGACGATACCCTCTACATACCCAGATGACCACGATCGCCAATGATGATTAGGAGATAAATATATGGTGTTTTGAAATTTGCAGGTGTTATTGAAATTCGACTGGGAAATTTCATTTGAACTCGACCCACGTGCAAAACTATTAGAGGTATTCCCGTACATTATTATAACTATTGGAGAGTTACTGATGGTAATATGTGTGGCCACAACAGAGTAAATTTGTTTTAATATTAAAGACAGAATATTCAGATATATGGAGAAAAAAAGAATTCCCCTTTTCCCACTTATCCAGAGTGATCTTAAAATTTAGTATATATTCTACAAAATGCGAAATTGATAACTTAAGGAGCTGGTCAACATGTCAACTCTTATTTGTATTATAGTATCTGTAAAACTGGGTAATACTAATCTTACAGTTATCCCGTCTGTCTATGTGAAAATCTTGTATTTGTTTGTGATGTGACGATTTATTATTTAATTTTGTTTTGTAAGTAAACAACTATTATTAGATCTATATATAAAAAACAATTAAAAAAAATATTATTCTATCACTGAGTCCCTGTGTTAGTGCATTAATTTAGCAATGCTATTATTGCTATATAATTGTATTCCTACTTTTAAAACAAACAAAACAAACACACACACACACACACACACACACATACACACAGACATATTTCTCTCACACGAACACACTCATTCTCACTTCATTTCTCTTTCTCACTTATTCAATCATTCATTTTCACTCACATTCTCTCTCTCTCTCACATACACACATACGCACACATACACATGCACACACACACATACATACATACATGCACACACATACACACAGACATATTTCTCTCACATACGCACACATGCACACACACACATACACACATACGCACACATACACATGCACACACACACACATACACACACACATACACACACACACACACATACATACATGCACACACTCATTCGCTCGCTCATTCCTGAACTGGATTCCGTAGGTGGCGTTCCTGTTAATGCTGCTCAGTGTTCTCCGCTGCTGAAGATCATTCTAGTTGCCGTTGCCGTCGTAGCTTCCACGGGATTAATTGTAGGCCTCAGCGTTGGGCTATTAGGTAAAGTAATGACATCGTCAGACATATTCACACAATTGTCACCATAACCTATTTGTACAGCAAATGGTCAACACTGTTGTACAACTTCATTTATTTCACAATTCAGGTTTCAATACAAACTGTTCTTTGTATTTTTATTTTTTTATTATTAATTGGGGTTTAGAGTCGCTTTCAACGAATCTTGAAAGCGGCTATTAACTCCAATGTATATATAAATATAATATTGTGCGTGTATGATATATGTTAGTTGATACAAATGTGAAATCCACATCCTAAAGTCGGTATAATCCACATCCTAAAGTCGGTATAATCCACATCATAAAGTCGGTATGGACATCCACATTGTCTTCCTTGAAGGCTGTTTTCTGACAATCGGCGAAAGTTACCTTTCTATCGCGATATTGATAGGATGCGCTGTCTGTAGAGTGGCAATGCAGTTATCATCCTTGGTCTTGTCAGTACCAGCCGGT
>JAUTBT010023168.1:0-20483 GCA_032361225.1 Lepetodrilus schrolli
AGACACAAATGCGACAACAATTAAATGCGATAGAGGCCTCTATTCATGTGTTTTTTCCGGACGTACCTTTCATTATTGTCCATAATGCGTAGGAATTAAATGCGACCATAAGCCAATCGCGTTTTTCGCATTAATATCCTGCTCACATTAATTTCCTGATTTACAGTATTGCCCCAATATTGTGGTTTTAAATAAATAACTTTCTCATTTAACCCTCTCCGGAGATGCCCAAATAAGCTGTCTAATACAGCAGAGGGTTAAAGGTAGTTAACATCCAGCATTTCCCATGTTTACAAATTACAGTTTCATTATTTACAGTTTCATTTATAAATTCTACATACAATAAGGAAAAATATAAACTTACTTGTTATAATAATTCTTCTTTGGGTAGTTCAAGAACCAGCCTTTACGTTTTCTGGCAATTCCCATTGTTTCCAAGTTTCTGAAATAATCACACAGTACACATTATCATTAATTTTAACTATATTTGTACAGTGTTTCATTTTCTTAAATCTGATTTGGAGCATAACCCAGATGTTGTAATGGTTAAAGCAATTAATAATAAGATTATTTCACTCATATTACAACTGGCCAGTTTACCTGTTTACCTATAGTAAGAGGAAATCTGTAGCACGTACTCAATAATAGTTAGTGTAGCTTGAGATTCCTCTAGCCTTCCACGCTGACCATAAGCTACTTTTAATATTGGTATGATGACCATACACATATAACAAGTAGCTTCCCATATGGTCAGCAGAGAAGGCAAGAGGAATCTCTAGCTATTGTTCGTTAGTGTTACAGTAAACCTTCGAATACCAGATCCATGGTCCTCATGAACCAAGGATGGCAAGTTAACTGTACAATGTATACAGACAGGACATCCTATATTCCTACCATAATCATTGATAATCGTGTTGGAAAGTTAAATTTGATAAGCACTGATGCTGAATCGCATTAAGATAGACTGGATAGGAAGATAAGTGAAAATAGTGAAGAGTACGTTATCACCACACAATCATGGCCTTGTTTATGGCCGGGTAGTGATAATACTTCGCTATATTCACTTCACCGGCCATAATCCTCCTATGAAGGCTATTGGAGCAGAGTGCGACGCAAACTCTGGCGGCAGACAACCCGACACCAAATCTCAAAATTCTCCTCGAAATGCACGTCATAAATCAAAATGGACCTCCGTAAATAGATAAGACATCGCTTTGTTTGAATCCACCGTCATTTTTTATGTACCTTATCGGAATAATTCACTAGCACCTTTCAAACTTGTTTTATCCATCGTATCGAAGCATTATCACTACACAGCCATAAACAGGGCCAACACACAATCTTACCTTGGGTTCCGATTCACAAATAATTCATTTACTTTGAAGTCTTTATTAGGGCTGTCATCTTTTAACATAACACATGAGCTGCAAATACCTGTGGATGAATTAAGTTAGTTTACAATAAAACAGGAGTTGGCAATGTTTGATGATAATGTCAACAAGAAAATACTCCTAAAATGTTATTTGACATATACATTGTTAACTATATCGTAAATATTAAGATCACGTCATAGGGAAACGCAAACAAATTCATCCTTAGTGATGCTCATAGTGTCATATAATAAATAATAATCAGATGATAGCTTAGCTGATCGAAATATGAACAACATATGACAGAAATATTACTTTGCGCTCGTTGTCGCCATACTGTTGCGCAGGAATATGACAGCGTGTCAATCCAAGCTGGACTTGCAACTCTAGATAAAGAGGCCAACATTTCTTTAATATAAACTTAATACAGTAGCAGAAACTGTTCATCAATAATGAAAGACGTTCATGACTTTGAGGAAGATTTCTGCAAGCTCCAAGGCTCTGCTCTTAGACTGGTTCCTGTTTGACGCGCGGTGCCATACTATTGCTACTATTTATCAATAAGCAGGAGCCCAGTCTATCTCTTTCTATCTCTCTCCACACAGGCTGTTAAACTGTATTTATAGATCTAGACATAGAAATATATAGCCTACCTGTAATGCATATTTAATAATTTTAAAAAACATGAGCATGAGAGGCAAAATAATGAATATAAATTATGAATATTTGTATAGATAAAAATTTAAATAGCAATCATTCAGTGATAATTTCAATTAACTCAATAACGTATAGATTCTTAGAAATATTTATATTTATATTGAATTATATTTTTAAAAGATTGTTCAATAATCAGATAAATAATTATAATACCTGTGTGGTACATTATGACGTAGTTCAACACATTCAATATAAATGGAAGATTAATAGTTTATGCATGTAATAAATATTAAATTGTACACGACCAAAGTGAGGTAAGGTAATCTGAAACACACATCACATTGGGATGAAAATTCAAATCGAAATGAACTTTTTGCTGCATCATAGACTGTCCACCAATTATTTCAGCTGTGTCACACTACTGTGTGAATATATATTTACTCTTACCGTGAATAAATAAATATATATATTAATTGTCATTAATGTGTGAATATATATTTACTCTTACCGTGAATATATATATATAGTAATTGTCATTAAGACATTAATAATATTAATAATAATAATGATAATATGTGAATATAGCATCACAACTAATTGTCATAACTAAAGAAACTTGGCGGTTGTCTATTCCCTGGGATCCACAGAGGAAACAGTTACTATCCAAACTATCTTGTGTGCATCAAACAATAACAACACCAATAATTGTCATTTAAGACATTAAATTTAATCAATAAACATGTGCATAAGTATATTGTAGGATTCATCAGTAATATACAAATACATAGTGTAAACACGTGTATACATATAAAACAATAATAATATGATAGTTGTATAACAAAATAACATTGCACAATATGAAAAATCTTCAAATAAAATTGGAACGGATTGCAAAATGCTCGATTATGAGAGTATTCTATTTAGTTGACTGGTGAATGAATATTGGCCATGGACATGATAGAAGAAAAAACCATCCATGTCGAAATAATAGAGAAAATGAAATTTGCAAACTGCAGGGGTGCGTTCAATGGAGAATACATACAACACACTACAATACAATACTTTTCTCTACATTTAGTAGTTCGCTGAACGGGTTAGTACGAAAATAGCAGGAAATAGGTTTGCGCTTGCGTCCAGTCCATTCGCTTCATACTTTGGGTTTTCATACAAAACGCTATGCAGTCCAAATCCGTATTGAAATGTATGCATACATATGCATACGTATTGCTCACTGAACGGCTCGCGTATTAATACGCACCCCAGGTATGACATTTTCAGAGCTTCTAGAGTGATAAAGATCTGGGTATTGTTTCATGAAGCTCTCGTATAATCCACAAATATATTGCTCTAGATTCACTATAAAATTAATGTAAATTTTAAGACACACATCGGGAATCAATAAGCATACTATATGTAAGTTCCAGACAATTGGGTTATAATATTAGTAATCTAACTGAAAATATATCCAGCTATCATACTGTAGATGTGTTTGCATTTTAGCACAAACAAACCCACATTAAATTTTGAATTATATACTGCCTGAATATTTGTATAAACTGGAATGGAAATAATATCTTTAACATGGTGAAGGAACAGTTTAAGTGCCTGATCATATTGACATTCCGTCACGGGTTAGGGAATATTGTGTAATAAATAGTAAATTGTAATTGTAAATTTAATGCAAATCTTGAACTGAGCAAGTATGCCCAAAAAATAATATATGAAAAAGATGCTCCAAAAAGGTAAGCTGGAATGGATATATTATTCTTCAAACTAATAATGTAAACTAGAATTGTAAAGTGTTGTGAAAAAACCAACATTGAAATAAATGTTATGCAATACAAACCAGGACATATTTGGTATGATGAAAAACTAACATGATGTACAGGGAATAGACAAATTATGGTTTACGATTACATAATTTAATTTTGCTAAATTTATAATATGCATTCAAGGTGTGTGTGAATTTTTTTGTTATTTTTAAATTGGGGCTTAGTTCCGCTTTCAAGATTCTTTCACTTATCACGGCTTGTCAATTTAGGGCAGGAAGAAACCTGCAACATCTGTAGCGCGGAATGTTGCAATATGGTAAAGTTGCGAGCACCGGCTGATACTGACAGGCCAAGGATGTTAACTGTATTGCCACGGTACAGACATCACATCCTTTATCATGATCGCGTCAGAAAGGTAACTTTCGCAAACATTGATGCAGGGTTCACAGTTTTGACAAACATTTATCAATATACGAAAACAACCAAGAATAACCATGATAACAAAATGTAAAAACACATAACAAAACAAGTCACAGGGTTGGTAGATTAATAGGCAATAGAGAATACAAACATGTTCTGTCACCATGAAAAAGAAGAGAAATAAACATGTGAGATCAAATACATCAAGCAATTTAAACAGAAATAAACATGTGAGATCATATGCCTCAAGCAATTTAAACAGAAATAAACATGTGAGATCATATGCCTCAAGCAATATAAACAGAAATAACCATGTGAGATCATATACATCAAGCAATTTAAACAGAAATAAACATGTGAGATCATATACATCAAGCAATTTAAACAGAAATAATGTGTAAAAGATGGCCAGTGACATTGGCAATATGTTTTCCAAAGACACACCTTATAGAAATATTGGATGCCATGTCTTTCTCAAGTAAGATAATGTATTGATTGATTGTGAAAGCATGAATTTAAACAGAAATCTGTTCAACGTTAATGCAGGAATATTTCGCCCGTATTCAACAATTAGTCATTTATGATTATACAAAATCTTGAAATGAAAAGAAACATGAAACAAATGCCAAAAAGATTAGATTTAAATGACAAATTAAGTAGACATTTTCATATACTAATGTATGGAAAGAAAATGATAATACATCATTAAAACTTGTCAATAATTTAAGTTGTCAAAAGAATAAAACAAGATAACCAGAAACTTGTGTAAATAGATGCTTGAATGTATTAGGAATAAAAACATGGGAATTGAATTGCAAAGTCCACACAATCTTGAATCAAAATATGTTTGATCATGTTGATGTACTCTTAACCCACTCCCTGCTGGATTAGGCACAGACACTGCATTTTAGGGCATCTCCAGTTGCCTTCCCAGCATGGACAGGGTTAAACCAGTAGCAAGCTCCGAAAACATTTCAATGACATGACCCTGAGATTACGAATCGTTTTGTGCTCAACTCAAAATTTTGTTCACAAATCCCAATGTAAAATTTGAGCTTGAGCATGAAATCCTACTCAAGAAGTTTGTAATCTTGTGGCCAGAAATCACAGTCCAGTTTTTAGCTCACAGTGATATTTTCCCAAGTCTGCTACTGGCTTTATGGATATATGTCGTATGATACTATATCATGCATACAATGCTATCATGGTTCCGTACATATATCATATGCCAGGCTATAATGGAGCCATAATAAGGGCACACACTGCTCCCCTCAAACTAGTGACTTTCTACAGCACCAAATCAACTCTCGCGTTCTGTGAACTCTAGCTTGAAAGTCACGGGTCTGATGAGAAAATCTAATTCGCCTTCCATGTGGAAGTTGTCCACAGTAGGATTGACAGTCAGCTGATGCATGATGGTGGCAAAAAAAAGGAACAGGTTGATTTCAGCCAGACTCTCGCCCGGGCAGCATCGTGGCCCCGCCCCGTAAGGCACGAAGTGGTCAGGTATGTCCAGCACTTTCTCCTCCGTCAGAAATCTATGCAAAAAACACAAATAAGAAATATTTGACAATATGTATGATGTAATAATAACGTGCACATTTATATTGCTCCAAATCCACATTCAATATAAAGTATTATTACCTCGGTCAATGGCAAGCATTTCCACAGATCCACAAGAAATGCCATGCCATGCCTGGAAATATATCAGTGTGCTATTATTCTCCTTCTCACAGTATACAACCAAAGCTGCCAGTCAAGGCGCTAGAACTTGGTTATTATTCACATGTCCATGTTGTCCTAATATGTACCCATTCTCTGCTGGGTGTAGTGTAATGTTGGGGACGGTAGTGCAGCCTGAATGCAGCTTTACCAACCTGTGAGGGTCGAACTTCATCGGGTGTTTCCAGTACCGGGCATCATGGTGGATACTCCATACATTGAATAGAACGATAGTACCCTCCGATATGTCGTACCCTGCAGAAAATATCACACATGGAGAATACGACACATATGATATGCAGTGAACCCTCATTATAACACACCCCTATGCACTGCGGAATCTGATAAACCGTGTGGTCAGGCAGGCATGGATCTTATTTTTATTTTCGCTATTTTCATTTATTTTCTGTACAATATAATAACTACCAAATTTAGCACCTTTTATAGTTTTAATGCATACACCTCATGGTACTCTGATGTAGAAATTTGAAAGCTATGATGATAGCCTACATCATCCCGATCATGGATTCACATAGAAAATATGGCCTATGTAGAAAATAATGTATATAGTACCATATATATATATTTTATTCATATTTATTTTTATTAAACATGTTAAAAGCATACAATCACAGATTAAGTTGTCGCTTTGGACCGAATTGGAGTTAAAAATACAAAGTACATGCACTTAGCATACATATAATCACTTCACCTCCAAATATTGTTTTCATCGCTGTACATTTTATATTTATTAATAATTTTTGGTGGGGATGGCCCTTTTCAATGTTATTTATTAGAATAACATTAATAATTAATCAAACAATTAAAAGATTTAGTAAAAAAAAATATCTTCATGATTTTTTAAAGATATATTCAGTGATCACTATCATGATGATGTTTAAAATACCTTGTAGCTTACTATCCTCTGATGCGACATGAGGATGTAGAAATGGATAGACCGACGCCAGCCTCTCTGCCTCGAATATAACGGCACTCGTATAGGGCAGGAATGGCTGGTCTTGCAGCGACGGGAGTCGGTCATTACCCACAACACCGTCGAGTTCCTGTTGCACCTGCCTCTGAATGTCGGGATTCATGGCCATGTATCCTAGCAACCACGTCAACACTACAGCAGTGGCCTCGTAACCAGAATTAACGAAATCCAGGATCAGATAATCGATGTCGGACTTTTCCATGAGTCCTCTGTCTTCCCCGGTTTCCAGATAAAGCAGGAGATGATCGACCATGTCCCGAATGCTTTCGGGGTTGTAGCTGTCTTTGTGCACGTTGAGAATCTTGCTCTGATACTCGATCTGGTCGGCCGTCTTCTCCCTGACGAATGCCAGGTCCTCACGCGGAGAGAATGCTTTGAGGAACGGCACAAAGTCCACGGCGTGGAAGCTGTTGCGCGCCATGTTCCGGGAGTGGAACGTGCCGAGCATCTCCTGCATGGCCCGGCCCACGGGGTCCGATCTCCGTCCGTAGGTCAGCCGAGTCATGATGTTCAGACAGGCCGACTCGAGACAGAAGAAGGGGTCCATGGGATGCTTGGACTCCACAAAGACATTGACGACGTCGAGGATGTCCGCGCCCACCTTGTCCTCGATGTTGTCGGAGGTGGAGCAGTAGGCGTCAAGGCTGGATTCCACAAAGTCTTTTTTGATTTTGGCATTTTCGTTGAAATCGGTGGTACCGAGTCCTGAAATGAGACAAACAAACATTAACATTATCCTTGCTGGATTAATCCCATTCATTGATCTATTGGAGGTTACTGTTTCTGTTCAGAATGGAGAGGGTTAATAAGATGACCAAGTTATGATGAGAACAAAATTGTCTTTAGGATTACGGGTACACAAATATGTTGAAAATAATAGTGTGGACAAAATGAATGATTCAAATTTCCAAACCACCATTTCCTATATGATGATAAGTGATAATGACAAGGAGATATTATAACGTATAGCCACCATTCTGTTGGATTTTTCTTTCTTTTTCAGAACTTGTATAAACATTGATGCCAGTAGTCAGTCCCGAGATTACGAAACATTTTGAGTATGATTTCATGCTCAAACTAAAATTTTATATGGGGATTTATGTACAAAACTTGAAGTTCAGCAATAAATTGTACTGAAAATTGTTTCGTAATCCAGGGGCCTGGGGTGGGTTTGTTCTCTGGACTTTTGACTCCAAAGTCTGACCATCGACCAATGAGCTACCACCACTTGCTCCTTTGGATATAACTTAACTGGATGGATGAATTAAAATAGTTTAGGGTTACCACTATCATTACACCTCACCTCTTTGTCTGTCTCCCTCGTACAAATCGTGCAACGACTCGAAGTCCGGCCGATTGCTGAACGATCCGCCTTTATGAATGAGCCCTTCTAACACTGCATCCAGTGAGCAGGCAACGACGACGTTGTAATTCCCAACTCTCAGCTTGTACAAGTCGCCATAGGAATCTTTTAGGTTGGACAGCTTGATGTATGCACGGTTGGTGAAATAGTTTACGTGGCCAATCACAGGCCAGGGCCAGGGTCCAGGGGGCTGATTTTGTCTAGATTTCCTGAAGACGAGGAACAGTCCGAGCACTGCTGCCGCTAGGACGATTGTCCAATGGTGGGCGTGATCGCAATCTTGGAAGAAGTTGTAGGGCAACAATTGATGGAAGTAACCGTGGAATCCGTCTTCAGAGTTGTTGACCTCGACATTAGTTTCTGATGTCATTCCCACTCTAATGTTTTCTTCTGTTGCCATCGTTAAAGTTGATGCATAACTACAAAGAAAAAGTAGAAAGAGTGAATTTAAGAATTATTTTTTTTTAATCTGGGTTTAGAATCGCTTCATCCTCTCACCCTAGCACTTGGTACTTAATTCCATTCAGGACTCACTTCATGTGGTACCCCTGGCACACATCTATAGAGGGAAACTTGTGGTACGCCTGCCCTTTTGGGTGGTAGTTGTCTTTGGATAGGAAATAAATATATTTCTCGATGACTAAAAAATCAGAAAGAAATCTTACATGTCGGGGAAAGATTGTTCTTTCAGAATATATGCAAATTGCAATAACCCCGATAGTGACCATTATTCCTTATACAAGTATGATCTTGCTTCTTTAATTCTCTCCATGCTGAAGGCAACCGGAGATGCCCTAAAGAGCTGTGCCTATGCCTAATCCAGCAGGGAGAGGGTTAAGCAACAAAATTCACGCACTAACGGGAGCCTGCGACGAATATTGGTTACCCTCTCGTGGTATGCGCCTTTGGAAAGACGTCAAATGTTATCTGGCTGTATGATGCATATAAACCAAGCATTGCTCATTACCAAAACTAAAACAGTGGAAGTGCAACTTCATATCATTCGATGACAATGTCTTGCTCAGTGATAAAACTAGGCCCTATATGTCAATGAGGCCTCCAAAGAAGAAACAGTCGCCATGTTGTAAACAATAAACATCCAGCCAATCGGTGTCCTTATTGCTGTCGGATCGAAAATAATCGGACAACTACCGATATTTTGTACTGGACTCTCTCCAAATTTATATGCTAATCGACGGACAGGATATGTTTTCCTAATGTATCTAACATATCTAATCGTTAATAAAACCACGAATGTGCAATTATTATCTGTTACTAGTCTATTAAGAACATTGTTATATACAAATTATTGTCCGGATATTATGTACTTATTTTTAACCAATCATCATTCATCTTCAATATTCATCTAAAATGGAGGACAAGGAAAGACAAAACTTGCCAAATCTGAAGATTTGTGTTGACAATACTGAAGAAGGAGAACTATCTGACAGTGACGAATCATCAAGTTCGGCAGATTCCATTGAAGTGGATCAAGAAGAAAATAAAAATGATAGTGGAAAGCCCGCAGAAGTTGAATTTAACGTCACCATATCTGAATTGGAGTCTAAAAACAAAACGAGACCAAAACCAGAGGTTGTCATATTGATTCATAATAGTCTTTACCAGTTTGCCTGGGTATGATTTCCGCTCGCCAAAAAATGTAATTAAAAGGGGTGTGTGGGGGGGGGGGGTGCGGGCAAAATCTATCCTTTGCCTGGAAGAACAAACTTGTTTATGATAATAATTGTCCGTCACATTGGCAAATGATTAATTTTATAGGCATCAGAATATTAGCCAATCGAGTTTAAAGACAGGTTGTAGGTGTCCTAGTATTCCGGTCAGACTTCCTATCATTCAGAATAATGTGTCCAGTAGTCACTGTAGTGTCCTCACGTATATTTCTAATAACATTTTGCAGATATTTTTGCATTAGATTTTGCATAACGAATGTTTATGGGGTATTTCTGTTCATTTTTCTATAAGGGGGGAGGGGGGGGGGGTATATATACAATCTTCCATTTATTAAGCTATTCCCTACTGTCAATCAGTGTCATGTTGGATTCACGACAGGGGCAGTGATTTCCCAACATATCAGCAGATCAGTAAAATAATAAAACAAAAATATCTATACAATGCATATTTGTTTAATACTACTAGTAGCACAATGCAATTCTGGGCAGGTGACATTCTGAATGGTTTTAAGTAGACTATCCATAGTCTCGGAGAGTTAACGTCAATCATTTATATATAACTTGTATTGATTGGTACCGTATTATTTTTTTATGAAAGGAGCCACTGAATTATTTACCCTTTTTCCCCAGAAATATAGATTTACTTAACTGCAATAGGGAGATATTTGAATAGGAGTATTTGGGTGAGAACAAGGTATGACACTGACTAAGTGTTTAGGTCAACACAATCACTTGCAAGACTCGCAACCTAGTTGACATGGACCAAAATCTATTCAGAAGGGCAACTGACTCGCAATCATGACAATCAAGAATAATGTGTCCATCGGAGGTAAAATCATAATGGGGCACTCTCCCTCTCTCACACACTAAGAATAATATATTTACATGATGATTATGTATTGTTTGTTGATGTAGTCTGATTGTGATGTATTTTATTTGTATTTATTTATTTCATTTTTTTTGCTGTTGACAGTGAATGAAACTGGCATTTAAATTTCCTTTCCAGTTTCAAACAAAAAAGTATGAAAACAAAGATGGAGACTTTATCACTGGGATTGACCTGACATCAAAGGTATGTCAATGTCCTACTTAGTTATCATGCCATCCTCACTTTAAAACACCTTTAGCATGTTCTGTTTGACCTCTGCCATCATTGGATTAACCTTTCCTACAGACCAGGCCCCCATTCCACAAAACATTAGCAGTTCTACGAGAGTCGTTACATCATATAAACAAACATATATAGGACAAATAAAAATACAGTATAAAATTTGGACACAAATATGAACAAAGCGTAGTCTCCCTTGTGGGTGTAACACCGTGACAAACAATTGTTATCTAATTAGTTGAGTTACATGGCTCAGAATGTAAATATTTGAACGATGGTATTTGAGCATGATGAGACATGCAAATATATTACACTTACAGTCAAAGCCGTATGATTATTTAACTGGTATAATTTACAGGAAGCCCTGGAGAAGAAGGAAGAACGGGCTCGCAGGTTCGGCATTGAGAAGCCAATGACTGTGGATGTGGATTTCAAGACCTTGTATGCCAGGTAGTTACACATGATTGTGCCAGGTAGTTACACATGATTGTGCCAGGTAATTACACATGATTGTGCCAGGTAGTTACACATGATTGTGCCAGGTAGTTACACATGATTGTGCCAGGTAGTTACGCATGATTGACATGGTCCAGTTCAAGGGACATACAATAATAATAACGGACATTTATAATGTGCCATATCTACCCTCTAAGGCATGCTGAAATCAGGTTACATTATTATCCCCAGTCATGGATCAGTGTGCACTCAGTGATCCTTCTCAACTTCCTGAAGAGTATACAACACAGCAGGTTATGCTACAAAACCAGATTTGGAGCCACTGTCATTGGTTTTGCTTGGGTAAAATTGGACGATTGTCATGATTTTTTTTATCGTGTGTAAATTTCAGGAATTGCTGTATATTGATTCCATCATGCTATAGATCTTAAATCTGTTTTTAGTCTTGGTTTGAAAGATGACTCCCAGCGTGGTGAGCGAGGTATCAGGCCGGATGCTATTCATATCCGGGGTGTGGAAAACATGAACACCAAAGACATATTCAAATACTTCCAAGAGTTTGCACCAGGAGGCATTGAATGGATTGATGACACTTCGTGTAAGTTCTTAAATTTTGAATAGGATTAAAAACATTTTAAAATTTTTTTACATATTTTTCTAGAATTTGGAGGATTTCATAAAACTTGTTTTAACAAATAAGCTTGCAATGAGTTCACCAAATCCAAATATTTTTTATTTATTAGTTTTTAGACTTGACTAACAGTAGCTTTTTTACTGTGTTTTCCATGGGTAGGCAATGCAGTGTGGGTCGACAAAATGACAGCAACACGAGCTATGCTGAAGCTGAGCATGAGCTATGAGGAAGCGCAGGAGAATATTGGTGACAAGAATGACAGTGTGAAGCCACAGCAGCCAGGTACCTGACATCATGACATAGCACTACACTGACATCATGACATGGCACTACACTGACATCATGACATGGCACTACACTGACATGACATAGCACTACACTGACATCATGACATGGCACTACACTGACATCATGACATAGCACTACACTGACATCATGACATGGTACTACACTGACATCATGACATGGCACTACACTGACATCCATGACATAGCACTACACTGACATCGTGACATAGCACTACACTGAAAACATGACATAGCACTACACTGACATCATGACATAGCACTACACTGACATCATGACAGCACTACACTGACATCATGACATAGCACTACACTGACATGACATGACACTACACTTACATGACATAGCACTACACTGACATCATGACATGGCACTACACTGGCATGACATATCACTACACTGACATCATGACATGGCACTACACTGACATGACATATCACTACACTGACATCATGACATGACACTACACTGACATGACATAGCACTACACTGACATCATGACATGGCACTACACTGACATCACGACATAGCATTATACTGACATCCATGACATAGCACTACACTGACATGACATAGCACTACACTGACATCATGACATGGCACTACACTAACATGACATAGCACTACACTGACATCATGACATGGCACTACACTGACATCATGACATAGCACTACAATGACATCATGACATAACACTACAATGTTGTTCAGCTTACTTCTGTCGATTCTATTGGATATGTATCATGTGTATGGTTCACCGAGACATTTTTTTTTTCAATAGCAAACATCCATCCATCCATCCGATCTATTGATCCAATCCATCAATCATTCTATTCAATCCATCCCATCTATCAATCCCCCCTAAAATAACCATCCATCAATCTTATCTATATGTCCATCCCATCTACAGATCTATTCAATCCATCCATCCAATTAATCCAGCAATCTAACTAATCCATCTTATCTATCCATCCATCCATCTATCCAAAATATCCATCCTATCCATCCATCAATCTATGCAACCAGCCATCAATGCATCCAGCCATCAATGCATCCATCCAATCAAATCTATCAAATCCTCCATCCATCATTTTGTATTTACTCATCTCCCAATACTGTAATTAATAAAACAAAATTAATTGCTTATAACTGTCTGACTATAGTTTAGTAGAAGGTTCCAGCACCTTATCCTTCTGAATAGTATCTAATATGTTAAGAGTGTTCAAGATATATTATGACAAATACTACTAGCATTTGTGACGTAATGCACTTAATTAAATCAAACTACTAGCATGATGACTTTGGTGAGAATTATCTTGTCAAATTCTGTCATTTGTGAACGAGATAATAAAATGATTTATCACATAACAGGAGTTTTGGAGTGCAATAAACCCATGCTATAAATATACATATTTTCACTAGTGCAATAACACAAAATATTTTTATAATTGTATTCATACGCGATATCAAAGTCTTTTTGGACCTTTTTTTAGAGCTTCTTCTTGGGACTTAATTTGTCAAATATTAAGTTAAAAGATTTCTTCAATTAAATATGCAAACACATTTATTAATATTTACATATTTACTTTGAACTTTGTTTGGTCTGCATGCATTAATCCAGTTCCCAAAACATTTGCCTATATATAGTGTTTGTGACTGAAAATCAATATTACAGTAGTTTCTACAGTTATGTGATAAATAGAATCTCACATTCATGTTCATATATTACTGAATTTATTAACCTCATTGGCAAAAATGATATTATGCTCAGCAGAGCCTTGCATAATATCAGTTTTGCCAATTCATCTAATATATTCAGTATTATTTGACCACTAATGTTAGATCCTCTGTCTTCACTCTTTTGGTGTTCTTTCTGTGCACAGATGATGGGAAGCGTTCTGGGGATAAGACAGCGACCGAAGATGAGATTGGGAAGACCACAGGTGAGGAAACAGCAATGGAAGTGGAGGAATATGATGACAATCTGGATCTAGTGGGCGACGATGATCACAATGAAAAGAAGAAGAAATCGGAATCTAACAAAGATGACGATGCTGTTATCAAGGAGGTTTGTAGATGTAATTTCTTTCTTCATGTGTATCCGTGTATGTAATGTCCGTTTCAGAAAAAAGTCATAATCTAACTGAAATAATTCTGGTTGATGGGGACATTATCAATGACAAAGTGTAAATATCTGGGGGATGCACATCTGTATGTCTGTATGTATGTATCCCTGGTCATCAAGTTTTTTAATAGTTTTTAAAGGCAATTGGTCTATATGAAAGGTTTTAAATTACTTATCAACTACATCAAGCTATTAAATCATATACATAATTTTACTATTCATCTTGCTATTACATCATTTGCATAATTTTAAATACTTTTTTGCATGTTTTTCATGCTTCGTTTTTAAAACCCATATAGTAAAGTAATTAAATGTTTAATCGTCACAAATGGGTGAAAGATTCCCGCAGCGACGTTAAATTCTGTAATCACTCACTCACTCACGTATGCATGTAATAGTATTATACTCCTCGAGGAGTTGAGGAAAATGAGAGCACACTGATCCATTTACCTGGGTAATAATGTAGCACTATGAGCATGCTTTTGAGTGTGGATTTGGGCACATTATTATTATTATTATTGTTGTTGTTGTTGTTGTTGTTGTTGTTGTTGTCCTTGGTTCATCTGTATTAACCATTGTTCCTTGGTCCTATTATACCACATTGTTTTCTATGGATTCTCCTCACAACATATCCAATCCCAGCTCCTCAACCTAGTAAATGCTAGCAATATCTCTGAAATGTGGGAAATAGCCTCTCAAATTACAGATTCATGTACATTTAAATACATAGCAATTGTCCATCACATAAATGTTGGTATTCTGTATCTTAAATATGGTAATGTGCATTTGTTTTCCAGAAGAATAAATCTGAAAAGGGTGATGCTGAAAAAGCTACGGAAGGTGAAGCCAAGAGTCGTGAATTTCAAACTACGAAAAAAGACAAGCCCAAAAGGCAAATTCCCTGGCCACCAGGGAAATGGAGACTGGGTCACACCAACCCCAAAGCTAGACATATTTTCCTGCGTTTCGCCACTAAAGGTACTAATAATCCGTTGATTATTTCCTAAATTAGAACAAATACATAAGATTATTTATATACTACATTAGACTTCGGAGCAAAAGTACCATCAATGTTCACGAAACGATGGTGATAGGATACACTGTCTGTAGCTTAGCAATGCAGTTATCATCCTTGGTCCATCAGCCGGTGCTTGCAGGTTTACTGCAACATTCGGGGCTACAGATGTGGGTTTCCTCCTGCCCTAAAAAAACGTCGAAGAGTCTTGAAAGCAACTCTAAACCAAAAATCAAACAAACAAAACAGAACACCTAGAGGAATATCAGTTCAGTAAAAAAAACAAAATGTTTTAATTGATTATGAATCCAAATTTATTCTAATGTAGTTCACTTTTTAATGTTGATTAATTAGATTTAATTGCTCTTTATTGCAGCCGACAAGAAACTTCCCAAAGCAGAAAGCAGAAGTAACTACTATCGAAAATATGGAAATCCTAACTATGGAGGTGTGTAATATTGTTTATATTGTAATATACCTAAAGTATTAGTGGCAGATGTCAAATGAGAGTATTCAAGTTTTCATGATACTGTAAAACACTTATATTTAGCACACGCAAATTCCGCACAAACGATAACATTGACGTATACTGATATTACGCGCATTTGTAAAAACATAAATTTTTTTAAGTACTACTAACGTGCTCATCGGCGACTACAAATGTAAACAGTTGCAATGGTCAATTCACATAAGATTAAGCCAGGTAATTATAGATGAATAGAGCAGGACGTGGCCTCAGATACCACGAGTAGGCTTCCTATTGCCAAGGTTAGCAAGATTAGGTGAGAAGAAATGACTGGGATCCATTGACGGGAAATATGTTCTCAAGCTAAATACATGATACTATGAGAGATAAACTGTGAAATAGGACATTAGATTGCCTAGATGACTAGTATGTACTGATGTTATAATTTACAATACTATTTTTATGTTGAGTAGCTTCACTAAATGGTTCAATCGTATTTTCTGTGTTGTATACTAGTATTACGTCCGCTTCAGTCAATGAGCAAACAAAGGGCTTCAATATTTGCACGTACTCTAATTCCGCACAAAATGGCTTTGCGCGTGTAGTGCATAATATAAATCTACGTGTAATATAAGTGTTTTAAAGTATGCATTGGTTTAGTGTGTAGTTAGTAGTACAGCACCATTATTATACTAATTTGGAGATGATTTCTGTATTTTGCAATATAATTCAGTCTTTCTAGGGTAGATAATAATGGGTGATAATAAAAGTAAATGATAATAGGGAATTTCTTTTCAATATTTAAACTTTTTTTTGCAGGAATGGTTGGTCTGATCAGCACTTCAAGGTAATTTTTAAATTCTGATAAAATAGTTTTGCTTTCAATCTATTTCCATGTAACTGTTATTCCATAATCTTGAAATTGTCTCGAAACCCGAATTTAAATAAAATATTATGGCGTATATTCGCAATTTGTTTTTCTGAATCGAGGTAATTTGACAAATAAGCCAGATCAAATGGATTACTCTATTGAAATTTTTTATTTCTTTCATCGTCAAAAATATCTGATGTCGGAGTCAAGTACAATTCTTCCTGGAGTATGATCATTGCATATGGATGTAAGATTCCTGCTGCAACGATAAACAATAACTTCTGGAGTATGTAGGAGTTTTGTTTTTGTTGTGGTCCTCAGGAAGAGACGGTACCGAGCCAAGACATATGAAGAGGAGCTGGCCGAGACTATGGAGGCCATAGAGTCACAACGAGCTGTGCGTGAGGCCAGGGAACACCCCGAGGACATAGATTCCGAACCGACTGGAATCTCTCCTTTAAAGAGAAAACGAGGTACTTTGCCTTAGTTCACAAGGTTACCTTTATAATCCACTAACCTGCTGCTTCAACATTAAGGACTAATTGAATCAATCAAACCAACCAGATTGATAATTCAAATAAGACATTTCTAGAAAAGTTTATACTTTGGATTACATTGCCATTGCAGGTTGATGCAGTTATCATGCTTGGTCCATCAATACCAGCCGGTGTTTACTGCAACAGTCAGTGCTACAAATGTTGCAGGTTTCCTCCTGCCATACACTGAGAAGCCTTGATACAAGTGAAAGAATCTTGAGAGCGGCTCTAAACCCCAATTACATTTTTTTTTAACTAAAGATCTTTGGAAGACACCATTGCAGGTTTTTAATGACAAATCGGCACTTCTGGATATATGCGATGCTGGTGTGTTTCTGTCAGTTAGTGAATTGTTCCCAAATAAACATTATTATTGTTATTGTTATTAGTGTTCTGTCTATCAGTGTTCTGTCTGTTAGTGTTGGTTCTGTGTACAGGCAACTCTGGTCAGGAGAGCGATACTGAGGAGGACGGGTTAGACATGGAGGCGGAGCTCCGGGAACTCCTCCAGCCGACTGCCCGCAAACAGCGCTCAATGAGGATGTACGCCGACGAGGAAGAAGACAGAAAGGCCAGTAAAAGGTCAGTCTGGTATCGCAGTGGTAGAACGTTTGGACTTGAGAACCAAGGGTCCCGAGTTCAAATTCCGTCCCGGGATCCTGGCATCAATGTTCACTAAATTTACTTTTCTGACGCGATATTGATAGGATGCGCCGACTGTTAGAGTGGCAATGCAGTTATCATCCTTGGATTGTCAGTGCCAGCCGGTGCCTGCAGGTTTACTGCAACATTCAGCGTTACGATTCTTGCGGGTTTCCTGCCAGAAACCGATAAGCCTTGATATAAGTTAAAGAATCTTGAAAGCGGCTCTAAACCCGAATTAAAATATTTAAAAAAAATATATCCAAGTAAAATGAAACAATGATTTATTGAAATACCTCGTAACCTTGTACTTTGTTTTATCATTTGTTAATCCCAGTCTACACCATTTCACTTCCGTCAGGGTTGCCAGATCCAGCGGAGTGTTGGGCACGCTCCCAGGCGCCGGGACCAAGGTGAAGGACGCCAGAGAGCTGATTCGCGGAGGAGGAGCCGCCGCAGGTTCTCGGCTGATGATGGACCGAATGTCGGAATCGCCGGCGGAGTCGCGGAGCAGAGACCTCCGACTCCGTATCCGCGTAAGTCCTCCCACGGACAAGAGCGATGATGATGATGAAGAAGAAAATCGGGAGGAAGAGGAGGACCGATCAGAATCTGAGAACGAGACTCCGCCTCCTCGTCAGTCCAATATATTGTCTAGACTGGGCCCCTCGGGCAGGCGGAGCGACAGTGACTCCGGTAGTGACAGTGATAGTGAGGGGGGTGTCAGGATGAGACTAGGGGTGCACAGTTCCGTGGGCAAGGTGGGCAGCGACCTCAGGTCAAGATTGGGAGGTCATAAAGGCCACGATAACAACAGACGGTATCCCTCAATGAGGATAGAAGTGGTTGATTGATGAAGAGGGAAGGTGTGTTCTTTTGGAGAAAATATTATTTTTGAAGGTATTCATCGATGAGGATAGCAGTGTGTGATTGATGAAGCGGGGAGGGTGTATTCTTTGGGGGGGGGGGGGGGAAGTAATTTTGGTTACTCGGTTATTTTCGTCCTCTGTAAGCCTGTGTACGAGTGTGTGCATATTTTCGGATATCTCTGATAATTGTAGATCTGCGTCGGGGAACATATGGTAACTCAATTCTTAATATCCTCTGTAAAAGAGTGCGCGAGTTTTATGAGTGATGTCTGATACAGTAGACCTGTTTGTCAGATTAAACAGCGATGAGAATCTCCTGCTGATTTTGAGTCTGGATCTCATAAACCCTGGCTGTGGCCTGCAAGAACTGGATCTCGGCTGTTTCAGCTGAAAACACAATTTCCCATTTTCATCCCAGATTAAGTTAATCCTTATTATAGCATCAGTAAATTAAAATACATGATGACTCGTGTAGATTCTAAAACAGTGAAATTTAGCATTTTACAGGAAGCTTTAGTGAACATTGACTTCTGAAATGCATTTTGAAGCATCAAATTTACGTAGAAAACTTGCAATGTTTTTTTCTTTCTAATAAGACTGTATAATGCTTCCATGTTGAGCTTAAAATAATGCAGTAGATATGCACTATAGCTTGGTGGTGAGGGTGGTGATTTAGATGGATGCGGTGCTGTGAGATGAGTGCAAGGTAATCTTTCAGACCACAACTACAAGCTGCTCAAGTTCAAATCTACCAGCATCTCGTCCACATCAAAACCAGGGCCCCCGTTCTACAGAAACGTAACTATTGTAGCACTCAAGATTCCCAATTCCCATACGTTAACACAGAGGTATGACTCTCAGAGCCCAACAATTGTTCTATTGATCGGACCACAGGACAATCTTAGCAATATGAGATTTGAAACTATGATACATCAACACGGAGTTGGGACTCTGTGGAATGGGGGACCATTTTCACATGCTAAGAATATTGGAATGCAATGTCGTGTATACATAGTGGCTTCTCTGTAACAAATGTGGGGCATGGGTCTTGCCATAACACAGTTGCAGGCTTTCCTCACACGATTAACAGAATAATAATATAATATAATAAGTCTATTCATAACACACCATATTCCATCCACTAAGGCTGTGACGTAAAACAGTAATTCACTAAACAGTAATTCACTAAACAGTAATTCACTCGTTCACTCACCATCCACGAAGTACTGTAAAACTGTGTAGTTCCTAACATTGAGAAAGATAACCATTCATCATAATTGTGAGTGACTAGGTTATGCTCATGCTTTGTCACACATGGGTAAAAGATTTCCGCTGTTCACTCACTCACAATCGTGTATGGGTGACTCTCGCATATCTGTCACATGTTCCAAGGTTCCAGGTTCAAATCCCGCCCCGGGGGCCCGGCATCAATGTTCACGAAAGTTACCTTTCTGACGCGATATTGA
>JAUTBT010023179.1:0-20483 GCA_032361225.1 Lepetodrilus schrolli
TGACTTTATTCCATGATGAATTACTTGGTTGACTTGTTGGATGACTTTATTCCATGATGAATTACTTGGTTGACTTTGTTGAATGACTTGATTCCATGATGAATGACTTGGTTGACATGTTGGATGACTTGATTCCCTGATGAATGACTTGGTTGACGTGTTGAATGACTTGATTCCCTGATGAATGACTTGGTTGACTTGTTGGATGACTTTATTCCATGATGAATGACTTGGTTGACTTGTTGGATGACTTTATTCCATGATGAATGACTTGGTTGACTATGTTGGATGACTTGATTCCCTGATGAATGATGTGTCAGATGACTTGATGACTTGATGAATGATTTGGTTGACTTGTAGGATGACTTGGTTCAATGATTGCTATGATGGGGTGAACTATCAAGCAATACATAATGAATGCCTTTACTTTATTGAAATTAGAAATGACCTATCAAGCATGAATTCATGGAAATTGAATGGTCTACCAATATCTATACAGACTTGCGGATATCATGTTAAACCTTACATAGCCAAAACTTACTGTAGCTAATAGTCTGGTATCTTCTGGCCTTTTCATGGAATTGAAGGATAGAAATTCACAGACATGGTGAAGAACTAGCAGATGACAACAGTTCATCAGCAAATTCATCGTCAGCAATATTTGTGGCATTGGTTGTTATTGACCAATGCCCATTCTCACTGTGATTATTTAATAAGAGGGTCGTCATGTACGTAACTATTTGTTATATTTTCTCACCAATGATGACTTTTATGAATTCCATGACTGACAATAAGTTAGATGCCTGGATCCTTTCCTCGTGCGATTCCACACTAGAAGCTATTTACTGTAAAACTCTGACAAATAACTATGTACTGTTACACTAACAAATTGCTAGGCACTGTTACTCTTTGACAAACAGGTATAAACACTGTTACCAGGTTTTGGCTAAACAATGTCATTAATAATCATGATAAAGAGACCAGATACATCTATTTCCTGCTAATTTGCTGTGGCCTCTATCACCACCAGCTAAGTGTACAGGTGTTGATGAAGTGGTAATGATGCCAGCCGTTCTGTGCACGATTCATCATTTGTCTAAATGGACATGTTTTGAGTCAAGAAACTCATTTATTTCTCATGTAGATCCAACAAATACCTACAAGAAAGACGCTAGCCTGTTCGAGGGAGAATTCTCATTAATAATCAACACTGATGGATTTGTCCAACTCCAATGCATTATCTACCGATTTCTTAAGATCGTTCTGGTAACCAGCCGTGGAGAACTGACATCAACTGGACCTGGAAAATAATGTAAACCCTTGAGATTTTAATTTTATTTTTGAATTGGACAACTTTCAAGATTCTTTCACTTATATCATGGCTTGTCAGTTTGATCCCTTCCAATTCAAATATTTATTCACATAAAACACATGATTAAACTAATTTCCATCACATAAATAATTTGTATATAAATCCTACTTATATTTATATAAACATGCCATTGAAATGTTTGGCATTATATTTATATAAAACTGCCATTGAAATGCTCAGTATTAGCCCTCTCCATGCTGGAGGCAACCGGAGATGCCCTAAAGAGCAGTGTCAGTGCCTAATCCAGCAGGGAGAGGGTTAATATTTATATAAAAATGCCATTGAAATGCATTCCCTTATTCTCCAGAAATCTACACTTGGTTAACAGTTCATGGCAGATGTATTTTCTAGTAAGACTAGTTGGGTGAGAACAAGATTGATGTATTTTATAGGAGGACTAGTTGTGTTAGAACAGAATTAATGTATATTATAGGACAAGGCTGATGTATTTTATAGGACAAATTGGGTGAGAACAAGGTTGATGTTTTGTATAGGACAAGTTGGGTGAGAACAAGGATAATGTATTTTATAGAGCCAGTTGGGTGAGAACAAGGTTGATGTATTTTATAGGGCAAGTTGGGTGAGAACAAGGATGATGTATTTTATAGGACAAGTTGGGTGAGAACAAGGTTGATGTATTTTATAGGAGGACTAGATGGGTGAGAACAAGATTAATGTATATTATAGGACAAATTGGGTTAGATCAAGGCTGCTGTATTTTATAGGACAAGTTGAGTGAGAACAAGGTTCATGCTTTTTATAGGACAAGTTGGGTGAGAACAAGGTGATGTATTTTATAGCAGGACTAGTTGGGTGATAAGAAGATTGATGTATTTAATAGGGAGACATGTTGGGTGAGAAGAAGATTGATGTATTTAATAGGAAGACATGGGTGAGGACAAGATGGATGACACAGACAATGGCCTACTGCCACGACAGGTGATTGCTGGGATGATATTTGTACTCAGTTCCCGCTTCCATCTTGTAATCCTGTCCAGCACATCAGAGGTCAGATATTGCCCAGGGTGATCCAGGCTGGACGTAATGAGTTTAACGCGGTAACACAAAGTGAACAATAAGTGTTTCTGTAGTCGATGCTCTCACATTATTAAATGAACAGCAGTGTCTTGAAAAGTGGACCACTTCCTCTTCAGTTTGTGGAACTCCAGGAAACAAAAGTGCAGTTAGACATACTGGTTTCTAGCAGACGCAATAGTACTGTACATTTGTGGGTATAGGAAGTAAACTGTATTCCTTTGAGAATGAGAATGAATTTCAGGTAATTTCTTGACAGTTAAATGGAGTGTATGTAATTATGAAGTAAACCTGACTTGCCATTTATAGCAGTGATTGGATGTATGATTACTCTGGAAGGATTTGTCTTAAGAGTGAGGTGTGGGTGGTATAACATTACTATTAAATTTTATTTTTTTATATTGCAAAATATGAAAATATAGTTATTTTCTGTGAACATTTTGTAATGAAATAATTATATGCCCAATTCACATAGTGCTACATTATTCAAATATGGGATGTATTGACCTCTAAAGCAACAAACAATGTGGAATGATTTTTATGGGAATTTTTCTGGTAACACTTTCCTTGGTTTTTATCTAGTACCTGTGAATAATCACATTCCAAATAGGCTACGTATGTGTTTGTTGAGACCAAGTACACTTTCAGAATGTTGACCTTTTCAACCTTTAATTAACTCCATTAAAGGCCCATTACCTGTTTGCTACAGTGACATTGCAAGTGATCATAATTGTCTGCATTATGTTGTCCAATTTCCCCTTTAATCTCGTTCATTTCCCCAAAACAAGTTTAACCTTTGGTGAACGTGGCAAATGTGACTTTGCATAGTCAGCTGATAGTTGACAATAACATATTGGTCAAATCATGAACAACTTGTGAATATAGAACACTTTTATAGCTCATGTAATTAAACATTGTCATGTATTTAGGTAAATGTGGTTAATATATTACAAAATAATAATCCTCCTGGGTGTTGTTGATATAAATATATGACAAAATGGGAGAGTAATTTAAATTAAAGGGCCAACCAATTTTCATTTCAGTATTCCTGTGATTTTATTTAAATAACTAATACATTACTGAATTAATTGTAGAAACTAAATACACAGCTTGAGAAGTAGTTTTTTGTTTTAAAAAAACAACACAGATTATTTGTATATTCATCAATGTTCAATGTTTATCCACCTTTGACTGTTGTATCCATGTCATTTAGTAACAACATGTCATTTTCTTCACACATATGACAGGATTAACACATACCATTCTTCACTAATGCTTGTAACATAGCTTCTCATGTAATTGCTAATTAAATTCTGTAAATAAAGTTATTTTGACCATGTTCCAAAGACGTATAAATCTTGTTAAATATATTTGCATACTGGCAGGTTGAGTAGAAAATATGTTGATTAAATTGTTTGCACATGCTCTATGTTATGCCACTGCGTACATACATGTCAAGTTATAAACATTTGTTATTCCATATGAATGTCAGTCAACGTACAATAGAAACACCCATGTCTGCCAAACCCAGTCTAGTCGCATGCATATTTGTTATTCTGGTACGGAGGTTGAAATGTTGAGCATACATGCTGACTTGATTGCTCAAACCCCGACTACGAAAATATCACTTAATTTGGCATTGATGTATTTGATCCTGTGCCAGTCAGGTGTTCATTATTCATAATGCTGTTGTGTTGGGGTGCCATGTGCTTGTACAAGTACATTGTAGCATGGATACTCTCATTGGTATTCACAGATGTTGTCTTAAAGGTTATGAGCTGGTACCCAACAGTTATATGTTTTCATATTCACATAACAGTTATATGGTTTCATCTTCACTTAACAGTTATATGTTTTCATATTCACTTAACAGTTATATGTGTTCATATTCACTTAACAGTTATATGTTTTCATATTAACTTAACAGTTATATGTTTTCATATTAACTTAACAGTTATATGTTTTCATATTCATTATCAGAAGTGTCAATGTATGCTATGTTATCATTTGATATATACTGTATTTGAAACATTTTTTATCTGATTTTGTGTTCTGTGTTGGTGTCTGACTTTATTTTAAACGTTTTTGAGACAACTTGTAGTATGACTTGAATTTAACTTTTACAATAACTCATCTTCTCACTGAAAACAAATTGTATGTCTACCACCTACAGTAGTTAAGCAAGACCTCAGTAATACAAGATCAAAACTCCAATTAATAACATATTTTAGAAGGGTATTATGTGACAAGTTGAGTATCGTATAAACAAACACGACAGTCTGTTTAACACATGACACCTGCTCAGTCTTACACATGATATCTGAAGACTTTGAAGAAAAGCGATCTGATCTTGGATTGTGACCCACCAATGTTCCTATTTCTTTCTGAAGCTGTGGAGTTACAGCTGTCTACATATGTATAGTGTGCAAATAATATCAAAATGCATTACACATCTTGAAGTAATGCAGCATTGTTAAATTGGACATATGGCCAGTAATGTATTCGAAGTGACCTCTTGTTTCACATCCCCGATAAGTCATCTAAGGCAAGTTCAACCCTGGTTTTAAACTGCCACGGTTTAGATAAGGATTTAGGCAGACCACGGATCATATTTGACAGTTGCATTAGAAATCAGTGTACAGCACAATGTGGTAAAAGGATTTGGAAACTGCAACTGTTAACCCATAGTAGTTAAATCTGAGGCTGTTATCAACGCATGTCAATTTTCATTTCAGATAAACGGTAGAGTTGTATGTGCTGGAAATTTATTCCTGATAAATCTTGATAAATCTTGATAAATCTTGATAAAAGCCATACATTGTGAAAAATAGGGTAACCGAGACAGAATAACTTCACTTAATATTCTGCTTTTCTTCAAACCTTTTCTCATTCTAGGACATTCCAGTGATCTTAAAAGATAATTTTAATTTTTGCCTGATAAAAAACATGTTTTGTCAAAGTTTTGAATGTTATTGTAGTTATCATTCATTCTAAAGATTTGAAATTGCAATTAATTCTAGGATTTCTAGTTGAAATTGTTACCAACATTATTATTTCATGTCACTACCATTAAGCCAGTATATTCATGTATTGTAGAGATGTATGTGCATCCTTGTCACATACACAGCTCCACAAGATGAATGAAATATGATGATGCTCTTAGTAAAGTAACATGATAGTCCACAGCTTAATCATAGTTGTGTTTGTAATTAAGATTCATCAATTTGAATCCCAGAAGTTTTATGGGATTGTGAAAAGAACTTTATTGGTCACATGTATGTCATTAGCATGCATGACAAATCTGCCTAATGAGAAAACCACCTAATTCAACAGGAAAATAGCCTACTCCAGCATACCTGCCAGACTGTCAGAGGGTTCAAGTAAATCATTCTGGAGTTAACAGTACCATTAGCCTGCTGCTGTAGGTGTTGTAGATTTCACCAGATTTCAAAACATTTCCACATTGTAATGGACATCAGGTGGTGTCTTTATCACTGGTCAATTACCCCGGTCATCAACTAGATGGCAACCACACGTTCCCCAGAGACACCAAGATGGCTTTCCAGGACATATGGCAGTTCAATTAGGACATTTTTGTTGTGCTCCAGTTTATCTGTCAAACATCAATTAGACAAGGGGGAAAATGGTAAATATGTCCGTTGACATTCTGTTGTGGTCGTGTGGTTACTTCTGTTTCTAATTTGTTTCATTGCATTGCACTGTACAGGTGAACATTTAGGATTAACTACAGAACAGGAGCAGTAGTATAGTAACAACATGCTGTATTGTAGTAATGACATGCTGTATTGTAGTAACGACATGCTGTATTGTAGTAACAACATAGTAACGACATGCTGTATTGTAGTAACGACATGCTGTATTGTAGTAACGACATAGTAACAACATGCTGTATTGTAGTAACAACATAGTAACGACATGCTGTATTGTAGTAACAACATAGTAACAACATGCTGTATTGTAGTAACAACATAGTAACAACATGCTGTATTGTATTAATGACATAGTAACAACATGCTGTATTGTAGTAATGACATAGTAACAGCATGCTGTATTGTAGTAATGACATATTAACGACATGCTGTATTGTAGTAACAACATAGTAACGACATGCTGTATTGTAGTAATGACATGCTGTATCGGAACAGGAGCAGTAGTAGCAGTAGTGTAGTAACGACATGCTGTATTGTAGTAACGACCCTAGTAACGACATGCTGTATTGTAGTAACAACATAGTAACAACATGCTGTATTGTAGTAACGACATAGTAACAACATGCTGTATTGTAGTAACAACATAGTAACAACATGCAGTATTGTAGTAATGACATAGTAACAACATGCTTTATTGTAGTAACAACATAGTAACACCATGCTGTATTGTAGTAATGACATAGTAACAACATGCTTTATTGTAGTAATGACATAGTAACAACATGCTGTATTGTAGTAATGACATATTAACAACATGCTGTATTGTAGTAACAACATAGTAACAACATGCTGTATTGTAGTAATGACATATTAACGACATGCTGTATTGTAGTAACAACATAGTAACAACATGCTGTATTGTAGTAACGACATGCTGTATTGTAGTAACGACATGCTGTATTGTAGTAACGACATGCTGTATTGTAATGCTGTATTGTAGTAATGACATACTGTATTGTATAACGACATGCTGTATTGTAGTAACGACATAGTAATGACATGCTGTATTGTATATAACGACATGCTGTATTGTACATGTGATGATGACATATTTGACTCCACTTTCATGTTTATTTTTCTGTGTACCCTTGTTATCTGTGTACCCTGGTGTAACTCTGCAGCTCTGTGTATATCTATGTATCATTGTGTATCTCTGTATACTTATGTTTCTTTGTATACCCATGTACAACGATATGCATGTGCTTATAATTGAGTTTTCCCTCAACTGTTTTCATATTCCTGTTTCTCGTGCATCTATATTTGTATCTATTCATACTTTTCCTTTTCTCTTGTATTGTAATATACAATCTGAATGCTGCTTTAAATCAGTTGCAGGGGCGGGTGGTAGTGCAGTGGTAGAATGTTGGACTTCGTAGCCAAAGGTTCCAGGTTCAAATCCCGCCCTGGGGCCTGGCATTATGTTCACAAAAGTTACCTTTGTGACGCGATATTTATAGGATGCGATGTCTGTAGAGTGGCAATACAGTATCATCCTTGGTCTTGTCAGTACCAGCCGGTGCTCACAGGCTTACTGCAACATTCAGCGCTACGGATGTTGTGGGTTTCCTCCTGACCTAAACTGACACGTTGTGATATAAGTGAAAGAAACTTGAAAGCGACTTGAAAAACAGTTACAAAGCCTATTTTAAAGAACCAGTCTGTGTGAACTTTGTGGTGATATATCTGTGGGAAAGAGCTATAATGGACATGGCCAATTGTCTAGATTAAAGTCAGATGTCGCCGACATTTGTCTGACAAACAAACAGGAGGTCTCTGGAGAATACAGTGGAAGAGCAGGTCTACTTGTTTTGTCCTACTCTAATAGCTGCTTGTTTTAAAGTCAAACACGGAAACCACACTTTACTGTAGTTCATGGATTTATACTAAACAACGGCTTCCTTTATACAAGGACGTCTGGTGTCTTCTCAGGGGCAGAGGTCAGTTTAACTTGTGGGAAAGATGCAAAATCTCTTTTGAATGTGTATGGTTGTCATCCTTGAACGGTATCATCTGTATCAGTCCTGTCTCATTGGTCTTACTGCAACATTTAGTTTGGGGATTTGTCCTTCCGTTATCACTGCAATACTGTGAACATTTGCTTTTATATTTATGGAACATTTGGTCTGATAAAGAAATGTGTTTATTACAAAGTGTGTATGGTATATGTTAGATGATTACTCAAATACACTAAATTAAATTTCTAAAAATACATAAATAATAAATGAAACAACTTTATATGTTTATTGATGGAAATATATATACTAGTATACAGGTAAATTCTGTATGCATATTGTATACAAGTCATGTGCATTGTTTCATATTTATTATTAAATATGTTTATAGTATAAGTTCAAAACATTGTATAGATTGCAAATATGTCTTCATGGACAATAACGAATTTCATAAATATAAGTTTTGTACTTAAATTATATTATCCAGGTAATAAGAAGGACCTATACAGCTATGGAAATTGTGTGTTAAATATCCCTTGTGATAATGTTACATATACACATACCACATGTAGGACCAGCAAGAGCCATACTCAAACATGGCCAACTCCAGCTGATAGACATACCTGTCCAAATGCTGGCCAGCCGATTGGCTGAAATATCCCAACCATTGTTTTGATTGGCCGAACCCTGATAAGGCACATTTCAGGCAATACAGTAATTCGCACAACAAGGTGGTGCAAGATAAGGCACAACTAAGATTCATAATCCAGAGGAACTGTCTCTGAAGTGTCACTCACTGTTTGTTCATCTTTAATAGACAGACAGATAGGCGAACCTTGGCTACTGCCACATCCTGCTATCTGGTATAGTTGGTCTGAACAAACACCCTCTGATGGATAGGGTAGAAGTAATATCTGTAGCCGACTGCACTATGCATGAATTCCCAGTCTCCATAAGTATTCAACAAATATTAACAGGATGCTTACTACTGAGACACATAAGGAACATTGGATGACAGGGAGGACATAGAATGGACATAGGAGAGTTTATCTAAACCAGTATATTTTGACTTACTACCTAGAATAACAAGTACAACAGTACTTTACTATTTTACTGAGTAGGATTAAAACAATAATTGTGTAATGATTGTACCTATAAGCTTGCAAAAGAAAAAAATAATCAAAGTACAAAGTATGTCAAGCTTTGGCTCATACAGTAAAAACTGCTCATTCTCACAATATTTATACATCTTTTTTTCTCTCTCCAGTTTATAGCTTGAATATTGCTAGCTGTTATCATTATAGTAATCTTTATGTCTTAGTACAAGTAGTTTGTCTGTACCAGTGGGAACCCATAGTCTTGCATCTTAACCTTGTCCATGCTGAGGCCAACCATAGATGCCGAGCACTGATTGTGATTAATACAATAGAGAGTAAGTTAAATATCTTGTTAAACTAAATTTACACAATGTTTTGTTCTACTAAATTATAAACCAAGACTTAAAAATAGCCCAATGTGTGATTCTAGAATTGATATCTTCTGGAATACAATACTTCTTCACAAGAGAAACACATTACCAAAGAAAGAAACACTTCAAACTACTATTTTTTCCCCATGCAAAATATGGATCAAATCTTTAAAATAGCTTGGTGTGTCATTTTACCAATTTGTGGTCCTGAAGACATGCCCATGTATACACACGAATAATAAGCAGACAAAAAACAAACAGTAAGAAACAGGAACCTTTGTTCAGAGATGCACTAGTATATGAAAACATGTGTTTCTACAAAGCACTGAAATCCCAGGTGGGTACATAGCATTCAATACTGCTAAAAGCTCCCAATGCATCAGTAAATAGATCGGCAAACTAAGGTTATCAAAAAGTCCCAAAGGAACTATTTCAAAGGAGCCTCTTTGCATGTAAGATACTTTCCAGATTTTATTTTGAATCTAATGGTATAAACAGTAGCCATGTCCGATCTGCTTAAGAGGGAGTACCTGGAAAAGCGACCAGACAAATGCCAAAATGATCCTTGGACCGGTCAGCATGGAAAATAGGCACTTCCAGGTTGATCAGACTTGCTTGAAGAGATAGAGAACATAATTGAGATGGCTATCAGATGTTTTTGGGACTCATGGTCAGTGGTCAGGAAAGTAGTATTTCAGCTGCTACTGGCAGCCATTTTGGCCCCTTAGAAACAAATTAAGATTCTGTAATGTTTTACCAGCATGTCAAATAATATTGATGAGTGGAAACTTCCGAAGCGATAAAATAATGTGAAAATACTTGAAACTCACTGCAAGGAGTGATATATTGTGTTTTAACATTAATATTATTGAATGCCAATTTACATATAATATTTTTACTTGCAGCTAAATATTAACTTTAGTATATTTAATTGTAATACAGTGACATGATTTCAGCAGTGAGAAATATTGATTGTTTTCATATTTTACAATATACATCATACTTCTTTTGTAGCAAATGTAATTTGAGACAAGTACAAGTTATTGCCCAGTCATAAAATAACCCAACTGTTATGAAAGTATTCAAACAGAAGATTTCAACTGCTTTTAAATGCATTTACTATACATTCCGCCATGGATTTCTATGGCTGATTTGTTAGAATTCTGGCTGTGAATCCAGGGGTCAACAACTTCCATTTCAGTTTTCTGTGATATTTTATTAAATTATTAATTTCTCCACATCTGCTACCACCAGAACAATGTAACAAGAGAGGTATCAATGTAGATCTGTGTTTAAGTACAATTGATTTTTAAAAATTTCCTCTCCTTTTGGATTTCGTACCCTAGAGAAGGTTGATAGTGCATTGTGATCAGTCATGTGTCTACTACCCTCTTTACCAATGTCCATTGGAACTGTCGTCTAAAGGATTTCTCCAGAAATACATCAAATGAGATGACATCCCTGGGCCCCTTTATCTAAATATATCTCAAACTGATATTGTTTTAAGTAGATCTGCGATATTAAATCACCGAGTTAAAATGGTGTCTGTGTCTTTAACAAATAGCCATGGCAACTAAATCAGAACTGTATCCCATCCTGAGACTGGAAACAACAGTATTAGTTCTAAGACACTGAACACAATGCAAGGCTTCCATCCTTGTTAGCTAATATTGCTTTGCGCAAGGCCATTTCTTTGTGCAAGGCCATCCACGTTTAAGAAATAGCCTAGTTTTTCTTCTCTAAGCTGGCTTTGTGTAGGTGGATACATTCTTGCCTAATTCACTCAGGTCTTCTTTTGCATATACATGTATTTCAATAGTTCTATTTATAGAAATATTTTATTCTTCTAGATATCTATAATGTCCATGAAATGCAGCATCTATATTAACCCAAATATATCTCGTCTACACCAGAAAAGCTTACTTAAAGGAATAGTATAGAATATCATTACTGAATGTCAATCTCTTATTAAAAATTTTCTTTTTTGGGGTTACGCAAACTGATGTCTATTCTGGATGATGTTTGGTTCTATAATCATGTCTGACCATGGGCTGACTAAGATTTCAATGCAATTATTTCTCTTATAGCCATGAACCTGGCATGGAATTAGAATTAGAAGTTTATATAATATTCAAGTCTTTAGAGGATAACAGCTCTGTAACAAAGTATTAACTAACAGTACATTTATAAAAACATTCCACGTGGAATGTCTCAGGCTGTCTGTGACCTTTGTATCAAATGGTACGACATTAAAAATATAATGAAAATGATTTTTTGATAACATGATATTTTGCACAACTGAAGGCAAGTTCGAAATGGGTTTTAATACTGCATGGGTTGACAGAGTACATTTTCAGGAACATATCTAGAAAGTTCCTTACAATTTGGTTATTGATTTTTCTCTCATAAATATTTTTGAAGATATTTTAAATAAAATTGTTATACATTACAATAATATAGTTATAGATAATCTTTTGGTTCTTGTTTCATCAAAATATGAAATTCATTTACATTCAAGGTTTGAAATCATGGACGCCTATTTATATAACCTTTAATTCTTTCAGTTCCGTCTCTGGCTGCCATTAGGAACATGATGATGCTCTATTGAATGGCATGCAGATATTCTCAATTTTGATAATGCTTCATCTATCCTCCAACATTGGGTAATCCTCCTCATTCAATGGCACAGTACCCCCGCTGTGGAGGATATCCACTCAACCTGCAGGCTATGATGATCTAAGTGCAGGCTATGATGATCTAAGTGCAGGCTATCATTTTAGTGCTGTTCGGTTTTTCAAATTCTTTGCAATGTCAAATTTACTTGGGTTATCGTGTTTGTGAGAGATTACTGAATGGAATATGGTGCTCTTTGATGCATTTTAGCATGACGTAAAATTAAAGATATGTACTTTCCAATGTCTTTTGGCAACTAGATCAAAACACTTTTACCTTGGAATTAGACAGTTTATAAATCTATTTGAAGAAATGTATGGTGGATGTTGAAATTGTATCTGTATTAAGAAATGTAGAATAGTAGATGTTTGTAGTCTGCACCCCTCACTACAACTCTCTGTAACCAATATAATTTTAGAAATACTGTAGATGTATATGATATCACAATAGCTTTGGTAGGTACTCATATCAGTTATTGGAAATGGTATATATCATAATTTTTCATAAGTATTATACAGTAATACACAGTTCTTGAATGTTTACACATGTTGGTGTTTATAGGCAAGTATGTATTCATGTTGGTGTTTATAGGCAAGTATATATTCATGTTGGTGTTTATGAGCATGTCATATATTCATGTAGGTGTTTATGATCGGGCATATATTCAAGTTGGTGTTTATGATACATGTTGGTGTTTATGGTACATATTGGTGTTTATCAGTAGCCATTTGCACTAATTGATAGGTATCTGTCATATTCCAGTGTTCTGAGCAGTATACAATACAATCCTAATATGGATGCATGGGCACAATCCAGAGATGGTTGGTTTATACATGGCATTGTCTCTGTAGACAAAAGAATGATAGATAAGCTTATCATTTGTTGTCGGTGTCAGTGCTGCTGTCAACATGTCATGGCACTGGCAGTGTTGGTGTCGACATGTCATGGCACTGGCAGTGTTGATGGCAGTGCTCAAGGATTAACATGTCACATCTATTCATGAACTGTCATCATCTGTTGTCATATTTCGTCAGTGATTGGCATAGCCAACTCATATAAGAAATGAAGTATGAAGCTGATGAATGCTCTAGATGTCTTTGCTACCTCAGTGTAATTCAATCTGTGTTCGTACTGTTTTAGTGTCGTGGAAAATCTTGTTGATGCAACCATTTAAACAAATCATTTGTGAATGTTAGGTGTGATATTTACATTTGATGTTTATCGGGTTTAGAACATATTTGATCTGCAGATTTTTACATGTACTGAAAAATAAATGTTGGTATAATTATATCACTAAGTGAAAGTTAATTTTAAATCGCTTGTGAACAGCAGAACTTTGTATTTACAACACAAATTTATCTTTTGTAATTAGGGACATCATAACATTCTCAGTTTTGCAAATAGTATGCTGAGAATAATATTTCTGAATTAAATTAGCTCATCTAATAAATATCAAGGAAAATGTGACAATAGTTGGAGATTTACTGATTGCTAATAAATAGTGCATGGTGTATAAATTATGTCAGAAATACTTAACTGAAACTAAACCAACCATTCTTAACTGAAACTAAACCAACCATTCTTAACTGAAACTAAACCAACCATTCTTAACTGATACTAAACCAACCATTCTTAACTGATACTAAACCAACCATTCTTAACTGATACTAAACCAACCATTCTTCGCAGTGTGTCAATACCTTTACTATGTGAAATATTGATCAAGAGGGATAAATATAGACAGATATCTTCACATTTTACGCACAGACGGTGACCTGGTGCATTCCCTGTCCACATTAGGAAATGTAAGATGAAAGCAGTAATTACTTAATGGTAGCAGACCTGGACTTATAATGGTGGACCCATCTTAAAGGTTCTACCACCAGGACTTTGGCAACCTGCTAATGTGGAACAATTAGTGCTCATGCTCACAGATTATAGAGCTTCTGTGAACAGAACATGTCCCCACACACTGAACACATCTGACATTCTTTTGCCGATTCTTACAGAGATGTTTTGTGGACCCAATATGTTCAACTGACTATATAACTACTGTAAATCAGGAAATTAATGCGAGCATGATATTAACGCGAAAAATGCGATTGGCTTATGGCCGCATTTAATTCCTACGCATTATGGAAAATAATGAAAGATACGTCCGTGAAAAACATGAATAGAGGCCTGGTCGATCGCATTTAATTGTTGTCGCATTTATGTCCAAAAGCTTGATGTCGCATTAAATTAGTGACGCATTAATTTCCTGATTTACAGTATGCATGTAAGCCATGATGTGAGTGAAATAATCTTGAAAGTGACTTTAATCCCCAAATCAACCAACAAACTGTAACACAAGCGCGAGAGATATAGGGCAATGGCGATGTTGCAGTGATTTCTGGGCACCCGTTCCTGAAATTCTGATGTCTACTAAGAGACCACAGTGTTCTCGGCGTGACCATCGTAAAAGACATGTACACCATCTAGAGCGCTATGGTTCCTCGGCTTCATCAATGTGTACTCTGGCCTGCTGCTTGGAATAACATTGTATGTCAGGTCCAAATTGAAACATGAATATACAGACTGCACCATTCCCTGCCTCGCGTTCGGTGTCAATTTACTGCTTGTGTGTACTGCTGGAAACACGAAGGGTTAACGGTCTTGGCTCGCCACACTGATTTACACGGCGGATCGGATAGTCTGTATTATAACTTGGGCGTACATGTATACAGGTAATATATTGATATAGGATATAGATGTAGATATATACCGTTAAATGTATGCAATTGGTATTTTCACCATAAATGTAACGAATGTGCACTGCAACGGTGAAAACAGATAACACAATTAAAGCAGGAATCTATGGAATTTGTTTAAAACATTATTTGTCGGTGAATGTGCTATTTTAGTTATAATTTAAATAATGAATACGATGTGCTAATTACCATATCTTCTATATAGAATCTTTGGAAATTACCGAATTGTATTCATAGTATTCATTATATGTTATGCCTAGCCCCATACATATTATGTTGGGAATATAGATTCAAGCATGTAGTCTTAGGTGCAAGTATACATGTGTACACAAAACACGTGTAATATAGTACACCTCTTGCATGGTTGTTGATAATAATTACTGTTATGCATCGTATGCATAATATTGTGCGTATTATGTGTTGCAATGCGTCCCATAGCTTTGGGATTCACAGTCTCTGTCATGTTCTTCGGAGGAAAAGCATCGTTTTCTCCGTTAAACTGACGACAACTGTATGAGATAGTCATTATGTTTTCAAGTGATGTAGCGAGGAGTTGGTTAAACAGTAATCTGTACAGAAAGCGAGCATATCTATCTGATTACGGTATGTCTGTTTCGGTTTAGTTACGCATACAAATAATTTGCGTTGGCCAGTGATGGTCAAACACATAGCATACGCCTGTGCAGATTTCCATGTGTTTCGTAGATTGGTTCAAAGGAATAACAATACTAAATCACGCTACTGAGTGTGTCATCAATTTTAAACGTATTCTCATTATAGAAATAACTGCTATCTTGTGTATACAGAATCTGCTGCTGATTACTGCGAATACCGAAATACGTGGCGTTCTTTAATATCCGTTCGTAGCTCATCGCAGTCGATAACTATCATAACATTTAGGAATTAAGCAATTTGTTTGTATAATTAGGACTGCCTGTTTCCTGGAATCCTCTTCATATACCAGCTGACATATTCACATTCATATCATGAAGAAGAGCGTTCCTCCTTGAACCCCCTTAGTCTGGAGTAATCACTACGAGGTGTACGTTGATTGAGCTCGTAGCAATGAATGTGATTGACGTTTTTCATGAACTATGTAGAAATTTGTTTTATTTATAATATCAAAAGTATTGCTGGTATTATGGAGTATCAAACACTTGTAAAAAAAAGAACGACCAAAATTTAGGTTTTTTAGTTTTTTTGGATAATACTATAGTATTCAGATATGGTATTATACAGTGTGTTGATTCTTATCAGTCATAGTATTGATGCGCTGGTTCAACTCAGATCATATTATATAGTGTGTTTCTTCTTCCAGTAGGGTCTTTAGCGGTGAATTTCAAGTCGTGAAATTTACGGGTCAAATATTATTCAAAATGTAATTTGATTCAGTTTTGTGCAGATATCGTGTAGTTACTAAGTCTGTTCGTGTTATTTGAGATACACATTTATTCTCGCTCGTAAAATAAAAATTAATCAACATATAGTTAGCAGCCATGACGAACGCCGTGACTTTTATTTATAAGTAATGGGCGTGTTCACTCCATTTGCACGTAGTGCTGGGTTACTAAATTTTATTGTTTGTCCTTCATGGTAGAATATCACATTTGCTGTTTGCTTTAGTCAGCTCTTACGGTTCACTAGGTGCACGGTACCCAATCGTAGTACCTCTCTATTACCGCATGCTATTAAGAGATAAAAACGATATGCATTCCACCACAGTGCTATAATAGTTGATAATGTATACTGCATAGATGTAGTGCATTCAGATTACGTACACGCCGGGCATTTATCGAGAAAATATCTGAAAATCGTAGATAATTCTGCATTTCATTGTAGACGTTATAAACACCATATCATAACTGTATGTAGTAATACACGATCCAGCTTACTGAAAGTACCGAGTGTTGATATCCACGCATATATTCTAGATGCTTACCAGCTGTGGACAAGAATATATTGGTCTTCATCATTTCCGCTTCCGCCCAGAGAAAACTCAGAAATATCCCCAGTTGTATGTTTCTAGTTATTGACAGGAAGCGCCACAGGTATATGATTCTAATATCTAGTGAACCACATTGTGATATTATTAAGTAGAGAGTCCCCGTAGTTCTTTGAACATGCAGTAGGTGCAATTAGGAATTAATATTTTCTCCCTCTACAGTAAAATCCTTAGCTCAGCAGATTGGAGAGATTAGTGACTGGTTTCTTGATGTCTATGCGTTCTCGTACACACCGCGAGTACATTTGAAGGGTTTATATTAGTCTGTCATATAAGCCTACTAGTAGATGCAGAACGTATTCTATTTATGGTGTTTATTTTCGAATCAACTCCATAAATGAAAATACTACTATTTCTAGATTAGAATAGATAAGAAAGAGGACATTATATTTATTTATTATTTATTATTTATTCATAGATGCGTGTGAAGAAACTCCTAGTCATGCAATTCCTGCATCATCTAAATGGTTCAATCTGATCCCTCCATTGTTCAAACAAGCATCTGCCAGCCAGCCGCGCTCTACAAATATCGAGGGTTATTAATTCGGTGTACTAACACTGTCTACCCCCTGGTATAACTTTGACGTTATATTTCTCTCTGACAATATTTGTAGTATTGAAGTTAGCTATGTCCGTGTGTGTTTTTAGCAATGGAGAATATAGCGTTAAGCCTTGGGGTATATTTTGAGATAGCAATAATGTAGAAACACTTGATGCCAATCTGTGCATTATCAATTTGTTATTTTTATTTTCACTTTATTATTATTATTATTATTATTATTATTATTATTATTATTATTTATTATTTATATTATTATTATTAAAACGATTGTAACTGCAATGTCGCATTAAAATTATTATTATTATTAGTAGTATTATAAGTAGTAGCAGTAGTAGTAGTAGTAGTAGTAGTAGTAGTAGTAGTAGTAGTATTGTTATTGGTATTGTGTGTTGTTCTTCTTCGAATTCTTCGTCTACTTCTTCATGTTCTTCTTCTTTTGTTTTTATTGTTGTTAATGTTCACATGTTTTTTTCTGCAGGTGTAGGGAGACATGCCGGAAGTAAAGTGTCCGCAAGTTTGCGTCACGTGGATGGTGACTTTCACGTGGATAGCTATGACGATACCATTTTCTGGAAGTAACGTGGCTTACCATATTCCAAGCGAGATGAACACTAGCCTGGGACCAGTCCGCGGCGTGATGACGACGCTATTGAACACACATCTCGACATTTTCTACGGAATTCCTTTTGCAAAACCTCCTGTCGGTGACCTCAGGTTCAAACGACCTTTGCCCCCTGACCCATGGAACCAGACACGTGATGCATCTACCATGCCAAACTCTTGCCATTGTCTCGTCGACGAAATGTTTGATAAATTTGAAGGTAAGTAATTATAACTACTATCACATGTCTTTTTATTTCAATGGACATCTGTATCCAATGAAAGCATGGGTACTGTAATTATGTAACATACCGGTTCCGTGGCGTAATGGATTGCAGAAGGTCGCAGGTTCGATCCCCGGTCGCGTCATACCAAAATATGTTACTGGTACTTGTTGTTCCCCTGCTTGGGGTAATGATATTCTGTGGAATTATATTCCAGCGAGATAGCACTATTAATACTGGTGATATCAGTGCATATGCATGCAAGCCATGATGTGAGTAAAACAATCTTGAAAGTGGCTTTAAACCCCCAATAAACCAACCAACCAATGATGGTACATCATTATGTATACCAACTGAAGTGATAACGCTTTCTTTACTGGTAAGTTTTGGAGCATCCAGATGCTAAATCTCAGTAATGCCAACAGCCTATTATTGTAAACAAACACAAAATGTTATAGCGTATCTTGAAAAGGTTTATTATCCGTTTACATCAGAAATGTGTATGAACATATTCCATATAAATGTGTTCCTCTTGCATACATTGAATTATACATTATAAGTAAGTGTCCAATAATTCCACAGGTGTCGACATGTGGAATCCGAACACCCCGATGAGTGAAGATTGTCTGTATCTGAACGTATGGGCGCCGAAGAACGGGTCCCCCAAGAAAGCCATAATGGTCTGGATATTTGGCGGCACCTTCACTCTGGGCACTTCCACCCTGAAGGTGTACGACGGGAGGTACCTGGCTGCAGCCAATGACGTCATCGTCGTATCCATGAACTACAGGATAGGTCCTCTGGGCTTCTTGTCCTACGGCGAGGACGCCCCCGGGAACGTGGGCCTTCTTGACCAAGCCATGGCCATACAGTGGGTGCGGGACAACGCCGAGAATTTGGGCGGCGACGTAAACAGGATAACGCTGTTTGGCGAGAGCGCAGGTGCAGCTAGTGTCGGCATGCATCTGCTGTCTCCAGTATCACGTGACCTTTTCAACAACGCCGTTATGCAAAGTTCAACCCCGCTGTGTTACTGGGCGCTCCAGAGTTCCGATACCGCCAATACGAGAACTAGGAAACTAGCGGACTTATATAAGTGTGACACTGTCAACGCTTCAGCTATGTTGACATGCTTGCGAAGGCAGGACGCCCAAGATCTATCGATAAAAGCGTGGCAAGTTACTGACTATTATTTTGACGTCCCCTTTGCGCCTATCGTGGATAAGTATTTTCTCATGGATACTCCTTCCAACCTCTTACTCCGGAATGAAGTGAAGAACACCAGTGTCCTCATGGGAGTTATGAAGAATGAAGGGAACTACTTCCTACTGTACGGAATTACCAATCATTACAACCTTACTAATAATACGCCTTTTACAAAGGACGAATACCTGGACGTGGTGAAGAAGATATCCGCTCCCAGCAACAGAAGGACACAAAGAGCAATAGCCATAGAATACGAACAAGCATCTTTACCTTCGGATATGAACACCTATCGTGATATCACCGATGAAATTAGTGGAGACCGGGCCTTTAAGTGTCCTACGCTGGATTTCGCCCGGAAAATGTCCACCGTTAATTCTGCGGTATACGCTTATTCGTTTGAACACCGGGTGTCGACCAATCCCTGGCCAGAGTGGACTGGAGTCATGCATGGCTATGAAATAGAACTCATATTTGGACTTCCGTTGGATCATGGAAATAACTATAGAGCTGATGAAGAAGTCTTCAGCCGACGATTGATGAAAATGTGGACAAATTTTGCTAAGAATGGGTAGGTGTGATTTGGCGCCTTTGTATATCTAGCTGCTCCTTAATTCATGTAAAATGTGCTTTCTATGCAGCAATACTATTTAATTTACATCAACCGAAACAAAACAAAAACAATACTTACAGTTACGTTAAATAATGGATGGCTGAAAAAGAAAATTGTTGCAGCTGATTATACAGAAACAAAAATCCATTCAAATAGCTGGTCTTTTTCACCATATATATATATATATATACCTGGACGTGGTGAAGAAGATATCCGCTCATAGCAACAGAAGGACACAAAGAGCAATAGCCATAGAATACGAACAAGCATCTTTACCTTCGGATATGAACACCTATCG
>JAUTBT010023190.1:0-39882 GCA_032361225.1 Lepetodrilus schrolli
TTTACCGGAAATGTAAACTGCAATGGAATTTTACCTATCCTACAGCAGTGAAAAGATATTTGGAGGTACAAAAGCGAGTATATGTATGCTAAGTGCATGTACTTTAACTCAAATTTGCTCCAACACGACTTAATCTGTGATTGTATGCCTTTAAACTCAATAATAAAAACAATGCCTGTAGGGTTTATGAAGACCTTTAGATGACATGAATTTGTATTTATGATTTACAAATGTGTCACCTGTAACACAACAGTTTTAGGAAGTAGTATTTCATCCAATTAATGCATCAAATATGCAGGATTCCTGTGTCGGGTTATCCCAGGATGATGATGATGATGATGATGATGAATAATTAGATGGCTGATGTGTGCTAGTGATGAAAGTGGCCGTCTTTACACCGTGGTGATGTGGTCTCGGCAATTGAGATTACCAAACAATCAGGTCAAACTACAGTGGGTCACATACATGTCCTAGATACCTGGTACAGCGACACACTCTGGGATAACTATGATGACAAGACAGTCGTGTGTATTTCTGGGGAAGTACTCTTAAAGCCACGCGTGCAAACTTAGTAGTCTGTGGTTTCAATAAATAGGGAATTAGTTTGTTTGGGAATTAAGTAGTAGCTTTAACTACATCTACACTTGGTTGGCAACCCTGTGTTCCATAACAGCAGATTCATTCACTAAGCACTTCCTTGATTAGATCAATCTATTATTCACTGGTTTGCAGATTCACTGGTTTAGGATTTGTTTGCTATTGAAGTTTGAATTGACATGTTTACATTCATGTGATGTCTGTGTTTGCTGCCTACAACAAGCAGCCATGCAGACTGTCGTCTCACATGCGGAGATTGTCCGTCTCACATGCGGAGATTGTCCGTAAGCTCCAGCCTTGCCTGCTGTGAATGTTTGCCTAAAAAACCCATCAGAAGTGTTCTGAACCTTGTCAGTGGTAATACTACTACTATAAATAGTGTACCTATATTTCATATTATTTCTATTTCAATAGCTCAGGGGGGGGGGGGGGTGGTAGCGCCGTGGTAGAACATTGGACTTTGGCCCCAAAGCTTCCAGGTTCAAATCCCGCCCCTGGAGCCCGACATCAATGTTTGCAAAAGTTACCTTTCTGGCGTGATATTGATAGGATGCGTGATATTGATAAGATGCGATGTCTGTAAAGTGGCAATGTAGTTATCATCCTTGGACTTGTCAGTACCAGCCGGTGCTCGCAGGTTTACTGCAACATTCAGCGTTACGGATGTTGCAGGTTGCGGGTTTCCTCCTGCCCATAACTGACAAGCCTGTAGGGTAACATGGTAAGTGAAAGCGGCTCTAAACCCCAATTAAAAAAATATCAATCGCTCGGACATATTTTGGAATGGAAATCTATGTTTTTAACATTAATGTGTAGGCAAAGTCCTACATCTCTAGAACTTTATACTTCACACATCATTCAGTGTATCTAGTATATTTATCACATCAAGTGGGGATGACTCAGTTTTGATAGTCTTGTAAAGCCAAAGGTCTCAGCTAGCGGAGTGCACCTGTACACAGACATCGCCATCCATTTAATGCTGCCATGGCTTTAGATTCTCACAAGTGGTCATTTTGTGCAGAAGCTAGGCATTTATATATATATATACTAATCAGTATACTGAACATACTGAGAGTGTCTTAAAGTACCACAACCAGTGAACTTTAAGCTGTTTCTACTCACTGATCAATACAAGTGCTGACTTTGGAATTCAAAATTCTGTAGAGGCCATGTTCACTGATTTGTAAGTTAGTGGATTCATGAGTGAAGTACTTCAACGAGTTCCTGTTGGGGCAGGTTCTGTTCTCTGTTCAGTGTTGTTGTTGTAACTTGTCAAGTGTGGTTCTTATTGTACTACACTATCCATAGTCTCAGAGTCTCAGAGTACATCAATAATATATAACTTATATTGATTGGTATTATATTTATATGAAAGGAGCCTCTGAAATTCTTTGCCCTAGACTTGCTCTCAGGGGATTTTTTGAATAAGAGTATTTTGGTGAGAACATGGTGTGACACAGACCATTATTGTGCTAGCTCAGCATGTTCAGTGACCCAGTCACTCTCCTTCACCTGTCTCCAGAACTACAACAACAACAACAACAACAACAACAACATAGTTGACATTTTACACCATTGTGTTAATATACAGCAACTCTAACCTTCAGGTCACCCATGTCTGACTGGTGAATCGTGCACCTGTCAATCCTGACGGTACAACCCCATGGCAATTTTCCTAGGAATCGGTTTGTCCATGGGTTGATTTATTTCTACTGACTGTGGCGGTGTCTGCAGACCCCAGACCCGGGGCTTGTTTTTTCTGCCGAAATCACAATTTTATTATATACTTAACAGTCAAAGACTGAGATTTCTCACTCTGAGAAAAGTGATATCGTCACTGCAGTGACGAGCACAGTGTTATCATTACTGCAGTGAAGAGAACACTTCCCGGTACTACTGACCCTGCTGTGAACCACGATGTCAACTGGCACTTTTGTCAGTTCATCGTACAATTATTAAAATTTTTCGTTGTACCAGTTGTTTGTGTTTCTACATTAATTGAATATATTCTGTTTTGACTTCTATTTGTCGTTAAAACTACTGAAAGCTAGCTTGTCGTTAGGGTAGCCATTTTATTTCAAAACATTCGATTATCTATTGTGACGCGTCGTATTGACAGCTCATAATGTCAGCATACATTGTCCGGTTGGGAGATTTGATAGTTTTCTTTTCAAAGTTTTGTTGATAATTGTATAATAAAAGTATATAATAAACAGCAATATTTTCTGCGCCACTCGCGAAAATATCTCGTTTCCCACATCACTTGGCGAGAGATGCATGCTATTTCACTAGACACATGAAATATCCTCCATGTCTGTTACCATACCTGCTCATATCTGTAGTATATCATGACATTACAACAATACTCGTCGTATCATCAGTCAGTACCTGACCAGATAAATGACAGGACAACACACACCATATCACCTGTTAGGGGGGTCATACATTATGTCAGTACTGCTACATGTCTTCCTTAGTATACCGCTATGTTGTGTACGTGTTTCTGTGTTTCTGTATTACGGCTGGGTCTGTCAGTACCAGCTGGTGGGTGCAGATTTCCTCCTGTCCTAAACTGATAAGCCATGATATAAGTGAAAGAATCTTGAAAGTGGCTCTAAACCCCAATATTCAGTAAAAGTAAATAATGTATCGCGGCTGTGATTGAGTTTACTGCTACCATAGTTTACTATACCTTTATCTTAGTATACTGTACCTCTATCTTAGTATACTGTACCTCTATCTTAGTATACTGTACAGTGGCTGTTTACGTGATGTTTCTGTATTACGGCTGTGATGGTGTGTACTGGTATGTTTGTCAGGGATGCTTACGCATTAAAGCAGTGGTGTCGAGACATCAGTATTGATTCCTCAACGAGCGTACACTGCCCCATCCTCTTTCTGTCGGTGTCGCTTGGCGTCACAAATACGTCTGCACTGGCTTTATATTCCTCATAGACGTACGTCATCAGAAAATCTGGCGTACTCAAACTGTCACCTCTTTTTGATATAATCATGTTACTTATATCATGGATATCTGTTTCCATGGTTTGCGATGAGGGGGTGTGCTGCACCCAGTGTCTCATCTGACTTTATTGTGACTTTACTGTAACTGTACACATGTCATGACAATGTCACACACCTGAGCAGCCCCAGGACATTGAACCCGATGATTCACTTCTATCTAGAATTGCTTTTGCTTTGAGAAAGAAAGAAACTTGGGCAATCATTATCAGAGTAAAAGTTTTCTGTACAATGAACAGTATTCAAACAAATATCTGTTGTGTTGAACATGACACGATTACCATCACTGGACCAAATGTATCTGGGAGACTTGAGATTTGGAAAAGTGTACATACATTACATACATGTTGCACACGCATTACACACATGTTACACACATGTTACACACATGTTACATACATGTTACACATAAGTTATGTACATGTTACATAAGTTACATATGTGTTACACATAATGTACATACATGTTACACATAAGTTACATACATGTTACAAAAATTGCATTCATGTTACACACATGTTACACACACATTGCATACATGTTACACATAAGTTACGTACATGTTACATAAGTTACATATGTGTTACACATAAGTTACATACATGTTCCATAAGCTACATGTTACACATAAGCTACATACATGTTACACATAAGTTACATAAATGTTACACAAATTGCATTCATGTTACATACAGGTTACACACATGTTACACACATTACATTCATGTTACACACATTACATACATTACACACACACTACATACATGTTATGCACACAGATTACACACATTACACACAGATTACACACATTACACATGTTACACACACATTACATACACGTTACACACAAGTTACACTGATACCTAGCTCCCTTACAGTCATTGCTATTACCTGCGTCTCTGAATACAAAGATGTCTAGCAGTTATCAGGCAGTTTCTAATGCAGACAATTCAATTACTTCATTATTTGAGATGTATTCTAGCAAACAAGACACGATGAGATTTATTTCAGACTCAGAGTACATATAGAATTTAACATGTATTCTACCTGTAATAATGGTAACATTTTATTTTACAAATATGACAGTCTAAGACCATTTTACTTTAATTAATTTTAATTAACCATGTTAATGTGGTAACTGTTAAATGTTGTGTTATTTGTACAGTGTAGACCTACATGTCTTGTGTTATTCCTACTGACTAGTAAATTGCTGTGTTTGTGGTTCAGGGCGGTGACGGATCCTAGGGATGGTAAACGTGTGGCACTGAAGAAGATGCCCAATGTCTTCCAGAACCTCATCTCCTGCAAACGTGTCTACCGAGAACTCCGAATGCTTTGCCACTTCCGACACGACAATGTAAGTTGACCTTCATCTCACAACATGCATGACACAAGTTGATGCTCGATCACAAAATAATTGAAACTCTGACACAATAACAAGTTGACACTTTCTGACAAAACAATCGTTTAATACTAAACATGAACAATGCACTGTTACTGCAGATATTGTCACACATTCAGAGACATAGAGAATCTCGCCCAAGTGTCTTGGAATATCAAATATATCAACACGAGTTATTAAATAAGCCTTGGATTTAATAACTTTCACAACTGATATTCCAAGACACGAGGGTGAGATTCTTTTTATCACCAAATATCATGTTAATGTCATTAAAGAAAAAAAATCCCACATCATGAAGATTTTATGGTTGAACAATAAAATACTTGAGTCCAGCAATATCTACAGCATGACATCACAATGGTAGAACAATCAAATAAACAATCAAATAAACAAAGAATTAGGTGAAACAATATCTTCTGCTGTAGATATTGCTTGTTAATTGAAAGCGATATCTACTGCGAAAATACAGTATTGGGTGATAAATTCAATTACCATAAATGGAATACATGGCCAATGATCTTAACAATATTTCCTTTATTTCAGGTTTTATCTTCATTAGATATACTACAGCCACCACATATAGACTTCTTCCAGGAAATGTATCCTTTTCAACTTATTGTGTCTATCTGAACAGTGACATTACACAGGACAAGTTTAGGTTTCTCTACTGTAGTACAAGTCCACTCTCTCTATTGTAAACCTGGCCACAAGATTATGAAATGTTAAATGAGTACAAACTTGTGCTCAACTCAATGTTTTGATCACAAATTAGCATATAAAATTTCAGCTTGAGCATGAAATAAGTTGCATAATCTCTGGGACCTTTCTCCCTAAGCCTGGTATCCCTATTGTAAGCCTGATCTGGACAGTGGTCAGACGTGACATCATCCACAGACGGCTGTGCTCTGGTGTATCTTAGGACGAGACATAATGATTTGATTTGAGTTTCCACATCTCGCACAAAATCAATAACCTGCTCGTACTGAACACAGGCAGAATCTAGGTTGGTAATAACAATCCATAGTATTGTTTTTCGGGTATAGTAGGCATGTTTTTCTGGTATAGTAGGCATGTTTTTCATGGTGTAGTAGGCATGTTTTTGTGGTGTAGTAGGCATGTTTTTGTGGTATAGTAGGCATGTTTTTCATGGTGTAGTAGGCATGTTTTTGTGGTATAGTAGGCATGTTTTTCATGGTGTGGTAGGCATGTTTTTGTGGTATAGTAGGCATGTTTTTCATGGTGTGGTAGGTGTGTGATAGCACGTAGTCGTAAACCATTCATCTTTACTTGTATTTGTGATAGAATTGTAAACTCTCCATTGGAGCCCCTGTCAATATTGGCGGTCTTCATTTAATGTTCATTTGTTTGCTGCTTCTCTGCCAGTGTGTGCACATGTGAAGACTATGTGGGAAGTGTGTGAGATTCCCTGGCAGGTGCTAGTGCAGATGTTTGCTGTCATCTTATGCAATGTGGCATTATGTAGCCTGTCCTCTGCCATGTTCATCAGGGTTACAGCAGCATAGAGTGTAGTGTAGAGTGTAGTGTAGAGTGTAGTGTAGAGTGCAGTGTAGAGTGCAGCTCTGTGTCGGTGTGGTGCAGGGAGCGACCATGTGTGGGGACAAACATGGTGTATTTGTATCAGTCTCTGCTCTGTTTGACTGACCTGTCTGGGGAGGTCAGAGTGAGGGGCGGGGACAATGATGGTCCAAGCCATCAGAGTTGATATCCTCCACCACTTCCACTAGATCAGGATTAACAGACTGGGCTTCTATGGCAGCCAGGGTCACAAGTTGAAACCACATTAATATGCTAATCCACTATCCTGTAAACTACCACTTCTGTTATTAGTGAATAGCATTTCACATCTGCTGCTTAGATGAACAGGATGTTGTCTGCTCCCTATTGAATCTAAATGGCTGCCATTTACCATAGTGGACACTTACATTAATTACATTTTATTTGATGTGAGTGGTACTGACAAATGTGCATAGATATACTAAGAACTTTAGTATTTCCACATTTCTATCTACATCGCAATTCTGTACATTATTGGTCAATTACTATGATTACGATAGACAGAAACGGCTGTGAAAAATCTGACATATTTTTGTGGTTTTATTTTATTAAACCAGTTTAACACAATTACCCTGGGAAAGCAATCGGCAGCATTTGTTTGTGGATACAATAGACTGGTGTCAGTCACATAGACACAGCCACAATGACGTCCGCTTGCTCCACCGCTGGTGCATTGATGGGTGAACTCGGTCAGTTCCAGACAGACCACGAGTCAATATTGACTGACCAAAATAATAAGTAGATGTAGATGAACAGTAGGAGGTCAATAGACCTATCAAGAGCCCTGTCACATAATGCCAAACCAATCGGCCTATCGGGGGTCCTGTAACAAGACGCCAAGCCAATGGATTATATAGGTCATCAATACTTGGCTCTGTGCCCTGTCTAGTCTTCTGGGTCAAGAGCTGACCTAATTGGAGAGGATATTATGTCTGTATTGAGGAGATATGAATGGTATTGTGGAATATAAGAAAGGCATGCTGGCTCTTCATTATTTTTCTCCTCTCATGTGTGAAGAGTGAAAATAGCAACAAAGGGTTATTGATAGTAGGTATGCTATGAGATAGGACGAGAGGTGTTTGATAGTCGTGCGGCTGTTAAGTGTTGATCATGGTACAGTAAGATGGTGCTTGCAGGATTGCTGCAATACTAAGCCCTATATACACACCTGTGTTGCAGGTATCCACTCTGTTGTTAAGTCATATGAACAAAATAATCTTGAATGGAGCTCTAGGCACTAAACTAATAAAATTTAAATTAAATAATAATAATACATTTGCCTAACTTCACACGTGTTTGTGTATTGCTACTAGTGCATTTAAACAAAGCTGGATATGTTGGTATATCTGAGATAGAAGGAAGTTTGACAACAGGAATGTTCTTGTATAGATACTTTTGGATTACCACTAACATGATTAAAATGTAGGAATGTATATGTTGTATATTATACCAGCTGTCACTGTCCAGCCTTCCTACTAGTGTATGGTTTCCTTCATGTATATGTGTTGTGGTTGTATGTGACACAGACCCCTGCCCTGGGAAAGCTGGAACAGATTGATTTACAAAGAGAGTGCAGGCTTGTGGAGACATGTACAGTGTGTGCACAGGGTCAGTTGCCAAGTAACAGAAGTCAGGGCATTGTTGCGGTTTGACTAATGGCAGACTCGTAATTGGTGTGCTGTTTGTATGTCAGGTGTGGGGTATGCGGTTTTATCTTATTGACTATGTAAGCTATGTCAACACCTTACCTCACACGTAAACAACACTTTGTAAATCTTAAAGAGATTAATGATTGTGCAAGTCCACCAGAAAGCAGGAAGACATTTGAATGAATATGTAGATCAATGATGACCTTTCTTATACATGGTCATCGCTTATGGGTGAAAGATTTCCGCTGTGACATTAAACACCAAATAAATCGCTGACATGTTTACTGCAACATTCAACGGTATATCCCGAAGCGGGTTTCCTCCTGTCCTAAACTGACACGGTGTGATATAAGTGAAAGAATCTTCAGAGCGACTCTAAACCCCAGTTTAAAAAAATATATATAATAAAATGGCCGATTCTTGGTGCCAACATCTACAATGTTCTGTTCCATTGTCTCCGTGTCACGTGTATTCCAGTTACATCTATGTTTCTTTCTACTAGATGTCTATTATTATTAACTCTGCTGGATCAGGCAAATACACTTCTCCACGGGGAATCTGCTGTTGTCACCAGCATGGGGGGAGTTGAAAGGGTAAAATCACAAGAACTCGTATGTAGATTAACAATGAAAATGTGTGTTATTTTATGATGTAAAAATTATAGATGTCGTAATGTGAGTTACTGTTCCTTGACCATGGGTCAGCTATGTAGTAACGGAACTGCTCCAAAGTGACCTCCACAAGATCATTGTGTCGCCCCAGCCACTGACCGCAGACCATGTGAAGGTGTTTCTCTACCAAATACTCCGAGGTAAGTCGACATCCCGACGGCAGTGCTAGTAATTGAGCTATTAAGTTAATTTCATCCGCTGACACAATTAGTTCAATTTAGAATATGTCATTTATTCCAGTTTACTGGTGCTGTAGTGGACCCACTGCACTAATGTAATATAGTTTGTGTACGATCTTCAATCCTGATAAATATCTCTTTTAACTTTATTTTGTAAATCTATTTCACCATAGTAATGCTAATTATATTCTTTGTCCAGTCACAATTTCACTTGTTTTTACGCAATTTCACCAATTATTTTTTTCTCTTGCAATTGGCCAAATTTTAATTTTCTCACAATTACAAATTCCATTTTCTGTCTGGCCCTGCATGACCTCTGGCCCAGCATGGCCTAACACTGGAGTAGAGTGCAGGATTACCGATTTTAAAAAAAAAAGAATCGATTAATTGCTTTGAGGAAAGAGTTATTACATTAAAATTTAATAATCAGTCCAATGTAATCACAAGATATCAAGTGAACCAATGCCTGGGTCCAACTAAAACCTATCATTGAACAAAGCTAAGATTAAAATCTACTACCCTACCCAATCAAATCACAAGGATGTCAAGTGATGAATTGATTCACTTCCACTATCACAGGCCCTCAAGCAAAGCTGAGATCAATTTTTCATGAATACAAATAGGCTACTAGTGATTTGGCCAGAGGGGAACATTCTACTTTGCTGTACACTAATACCAATGTACACTGTTGTCTATTGTCCCAGGAACATGCAGATTAATATTAGAGTTAGGATAGCATCAGTATTATACGTTTATAGTGAGGATTGTCACAGTATCATCAGACAGTTGTATATCTGTAGAATCACTGTTTGTTTTCTTCATAAATCCGAATGGTTATCTGTGCAGTAGAGTCGGGGCCTCCAACACGGTACACGCTTCTAATTCCGTACACTTCCCGAAGACATTAGTTTTCTCAGTTTGTTAAAATGATCTCCATGAAGTAAAGTGCTGGTTCCATTCATGGGTTTCCCCAGGCTATTTTGAGAGTTTGTGCATCAACTGTCACGTGCGTGAAAGTTTTAATATGATCGATTGAAATTTGGAACCACGTGCCTTTGAATAATTTATGCTGATCTCGGCAAGTAACGCAAAATGTCGCCCACTCAAATTCCAAAGGCATATTTGCAAGTTGAGATGTGTTATTATATGCAATCTTTCTTTTAAAAATCTAAACGCATATATCTAAAATAGATGTTTATAATTATTATCGCACTAAGTATGCTTTCATACATAAATGTTTTGTTATTAATGAAAAACTAAGTGTACATTATTAGCAAAACAAATCTCGAATAAAGATAGTGCTTGTAATTCTGTACACAGGATGTTAAGTCACCTTTTTTCCATAATTTCTTCCTTATTAAAAATAATAAACTCTCAAAGTACCAGTCTATGTACTGTCACACATAGGATGATTATATATGTATATATTTTTTTGATGACGCTCATACAAAAATATGGAAGTTCGCCGTGTCAGGGCGACTCAACGTCAACCTTTCAATTCTATGCACCTTATTCACATCTTGAACATTTCCATATGTACAGAGATAATTTGTGTATGAAGATGAAGTTTAACATTGAAATTGTATTTTATGAATCAAGTTGTCAAATTGAAAATAATCTCAGTTTGAACAAATACTTAAAGATAAAATTAGAAATTATTAACAAATACTGTACGGAATTACAACCATTGTAGTTACTAACTTTAACTAAATATTTGAACATGATTGGTTGTTGGTAGTAGACCATGGTTTACAATTTTAAGTAGCTGATTGGATAACCATTTAGATGTTATGCAGCAACTATAAACGTTGAAGTTTGAGGATGGACGATCTATTCTTGTCCAAGTGTACAGTACTAGGGACACTGACTCTATAAAGTATCACAGGAGTAAAAGATGTCATCTATACAAGTTGTCAGTACAGAAGTAGTGCTTACATGTTACATGTTACAGCTTATTTACAAAAGTTGTATTTTCTTGTTGCTATTTACAAAAGTTGTATTTTCTTGTTGGTACATTTGACTGCTATAGAATGGCTGATTGTTTCAGGTTTAAAGTACCTCCACTCAGCCAGGGTTCTACACCGTGACATAAAACCTGGAAATCTGCTTGTAAATAGTAATTGCTGCTTAAAGGTAATGGTTTTTTTATGTCGGTGTCTGTCAGTGACTGTCATGTCAGTGTCTGTCAGTGTCTGTCAGAGAGACATATTATTTATGTGTGAAAACATTGAAATCTGTGATTACATGCCAGGATCCGGTCAATGATCCTGTCCCAGGAGCCTGGCATCAACGTTTGCCAAAGTTACATTTCTTCACACAATCATGATAGGATGTCACATATGGATGAAAGATTCCTGCTGTGATGTAAAACAATAATTCGCTCACATGATGGGATGTGCTATCTGAACCTTGGTAATACAGTTATCATCCTTGGTCTGTCAGTAACAGCCGATGCTCACAGCTTTACTGAAACATTCAGTGCTATGGATGTTGCAGGTTTCTTCCTGCCATAAATCTTACAAGCGGCTCTAAAGACCAATATATAAAAAAAGCATGTCATGAGCTGTAAATTTCACAAATTACAATCAGTCTGTGTTCAGTGACTTTTGATATTTTGTCCATGTTCAGATCTGTGACTTTTGTTCGTGTTCAGATCTCTGACTTTTGTTCGTGTTCAGATCTGTGACTTTGGCCTGGCACGCATCGAGGAGCCAGAGGAGAGTATCCACATGACACAGGAAGTAGTAACCCAGTATTACCGCCCGCCAGAGATCCTCATGGGCGCGAAGCACTACTCCTCCGCCGTCGACATCTGGTCCGTTGGCTGTATATTTGCGGAACTTCTCTCCAGGCGGATCCTCTTCCAGGCCCAGAGTCCTATCCAACAGGTGAGTCGGGGGAGACACTGGGGGGGGAGGGTTAGGTAATGCTGACCGCAGGGTTAGCGACTCTGATAATGACAGTGAGGTATGGATAGCAGTACAATGTCTTGTAGACTCTGAACTCGATTGAACAGGCATGGTAGGGAATCCACAGGACTATGGGGGGTAATATTTATGACAGTAGAATGTTGATGGCAAGGTCAAGTTATGGGAGCAGCATCTTTGACTTCCTTCATCAAGACCTGTCCTGACATCCTCCACATTTGTGACATTAGTGTTGTTCATTCCGCTGGCTCTGTGACAGTATCTGGATTATTGATCTGGTCATCTGTCCACATCCTGGACTTGATTAATACTTGGCAATGTGTGTTCTTTGAGCTGTTTTGTGCAGAGCTGTTTTGTATGGAGCTGTTCCTTGATTAATGCTCAGGGGGGAGGGGGGGGGGGGTTCAGATTGCTTTGTCTCCATGGACACTCATCTGACCAACACCAGCTCCCCATAAAAATGAAATCCCGCTCCCCGAGACCTGATGACATGCTGCTCCTGCAAATGTAGCCAACATCAGAGCTTGTCAGATTGGTCATGTTACATTGCATGTGAACATTGAGATAGTTGTTGGAGATAGTTGTCAGCGGGCAGATCAATGAGTCCGACAAGATTACTACTCGTGATGAATATAAATCAATTAGTTTGTGGTATCCACGGCAACGCAGGCCAAACAAGTCAAGGCTGGGAATGAGACTTCAGCCTACAGAGACATCCACTTCCTGTGTATGTATTGTCCCCAGGAGACGGCCAGATTTCATGTCATGCTAATGCCTCCATTTGTCCCCCGACACTTCGCAGAGTAATGGAGATCCCTGGTAGCCTCATGGCTGGCAGTCAGGCTAGGAAGGCTTGGCCATTAAGATTGGATATCACATTTAATGTTGTACAATAAACAGTCTTCAGATATGCTAACACACAGTGAAACTAAATTAAATTATATGAATATTTCAAAAGTAAATATATTGTTTTTTAAAAGTTAATTATGTATACTAGTATTGCAATCCATTTGTGATTATAATCAGAGTGTTGCAGACACTATTTATTATTTAGCTTTATGTGCAGTTATTTTATCCAAATTTTGTTTTACTAAATTTAATATTTAATTATTTATGGATTCCTTGTTCTTGGCGTGTCAGTAACATATCCAGTGTTTTTCTCTCCATCCATACTGAGTGCACAAAGAAAGTTGTCTATTGTTTCCTTCAATCCTGGCTTTCTGTGGTGTTATGTTAATAATGGACCACGCATAATGGACCACGCACAGCATTAGTGTCGGAGAACTGCGGCTGTCTTTATCTGGGCCAAGCACGGACAGATTGAGTTCAGGTCTCGGCCACCAAGCTGTTATTAATTCATACCCTCATCTTCAATATTGGCTGCTGCATTGTATTCTCTCCGGCCCTGCTTTGTGCTGGCAGCCATCTTTGTTCGGGTGGGTTTTGTTCACTGAAGAGATTAATCATGCATGACACTTTTCAAGTGTGGAATGATAAACATTTGACTGATGGTAGTAGGGAATGGAGGCAAGATTTTTGTCAATATTTAATATAGAAAGAGCAGAGACAAAGGAATTATCATTACTCCTATATTTAGAAAATTGTACTCAAATAGTGTGTAGATAATGCTGTTTATTCTGTCTATTTCCTTTATAGCTGTGACATAAAACAATAATTCACTCATTCACTCCTTTATAGCAACTGAGTTTTTAGACTGCAGAAATTTGTGAGAGTCACCATGCAGACTAATTATATTTTAAAATATTTATTTTTATTAATTATCTGAACTGAACAGTTTTCTTTCCAATTGATTTTAAATGTAACTTGTGCTAACTAAATTATTTTTTTTAATAACTATTGATATTAAATAATGATTGCTATTTATGAAACATTCAAAACCAGGATTCCTGTAATTTACAGATATAGTTGTCAGATAATCCTCATTGAGTTTGATAAAGACAACTCAACTTTAATCTTGACGCAGCTAATTATTCCTCTCAGTCCTATTGACTTATAATTTGGTGTCTAATGTTAATCATGTTAACATAATTAGGAATCAATTTAGTCTATTTTGGTCGTCCCAACATAGTGACTCAGGTGTTGTGAATTGTGCATTGGAACATCAATTGTAGCACAATGTATGTCTCTTTATATTCTGGCATTAATATGTTTATTATTATTATTATTATTATTATTATTATTATTATTATTATTATTATTATTATTATTATTATTAATATAATAAATAATAACCCATGAGTTACAGATTACAGATTATCTTTCCTGAATGAAATTAATGTTAACATTGCCCATACTGAATTTTATTGATTATTTAACCCTCTCCTCTCCCTGCTGGATTAGGTACATACACTGTTCTTTAGAGCATCTCCGGTTGCCTCCAGCATGGACAGAGCTAAATAAGTCAACATTGCTTCTCTTCCTCATAGAAAAGTAAAGTTTACATGAGTACAATAACATCATCACCAATGTCCACATTGTGTAATGACAATGGTTGTTTAAATCTTTCAAAGTTTAAGATATTTCTCTAGTAACGGGGGTGGGTGGTAGCACAGGGTTGGAATGTTTGGACTTCGGAGCCAAAGTTCCCGAGTTCAAATTCCATCCCTGGAACCCAGTATCAATGTTCGCGATAGTTACCTTTCTGACGCAATATTGATAGGATGCGCTGTCTATAGAATGACAATGCAGATGTCATCCTTGGTTTGTCAGTACCAGCTGGTGCTCGCAGGTTTACTGCAACATTCAGCTCTACGGATGATGCGGGTTTCCTCCTGCCCTAAACTGACAAGTCGTGATATAAGTGAAAGAATCTTGAAAACGACTCTAAACCCCAATTAAAAATTCATTATTTTAAAAATTGTCTTTGTATTAATATACAGGTATATGTACGTTTCACTTGTTTAGACTGTAACACATTCAACCAATGCGGTACCTGTACAACATTCGGCAAGTGTGAGCTCATAAAGAATTACACGCGCTACATGGTCGGGGACTTTGGCAGTGTTCACAAGAGAGATCGGATGATGGCTGAAATCTACAAGAACGGACCTATCAGGTTGGTATTTCTGAAAGACTGATGGAAATGAATGAATGTAAGTTATATGCTATCAGAAAAGTTGTTAGAACTTATCAAGTTTTGTGGAACAGTGAGTTCTTGTTATAACTTCTGACTTGTGGACCCTTGATGTAAACGTATACACAACACATATATGCTCGCATGCGTGCGCACACGCACACGCACACACACACACATACACACACACACACACACACACACACACACACACACTTTAGGCTTGTACTACCATGGTAGGTCTTGTGCGTTATTTTCTCAAAGTAAATGGCATTTTTACTAAGATTACTGTCATGATACATTCTCTTTAATATTACAGTTGTTCCATCATGGCAACTGCATCTCTGGAGAAATACACAGGCGGAATCTTTGAGGAATTCCACGTAATGAGTATGGTATGTAGCCCTTAGACATGTATTGTTATCATGGTTACATGTTTGGTTGTCATGGTTACATGTTTGGTTGTCATGACTATGTAAATAGCACTGCAGACTCGGCTATGTTTCTGGGGGTTAATTTAGAGCACATGGTAGATTTATTATTTTTCAGAAATGATATTTAAATTAAATGTTATAAATTACGATGGTTAAAAGTAAGACCCAACAACAGCAGTAAACAGGTGGTAAATGATGTCTACCAGTGTGACAAGGTTTTGATGCGTGAGAGTATCCAAATAATGTTTGACGATGTATTTTGATGTATTTTTAGTAATCTGACATTGGATGAGTACTTTACATCTTTTGTTACAAATATATGTTGAAACTACTATCGTTTGGCACGAAATGTATTTACACGCCTAATACATTACGCAATTATAACAACAAACGAATTACAATTAATAAATCGCATAATTTACCAAACCTTGCCGCACAATGCCAGATACCCTGTTCCCAGCAAAGCCTTAATTTTATTGTTCTTCTTCCACATACAAAATGTCAATGAAGTACCCATAAAAGAGCTGTTTTGGATCCATAGACACTGTGATAGTATCGGTGATGTGACTCATTCAACATGCATATTAGTCATGAAATGAATTATATAGTGGTCTATTAATGTAAAAGAAGGAGAATAGATTGTGAAACTATGGATAAAAAGTTATGATAATGATATTATTACAGTAGTTAAGTCTCTCACAATAATGACCATTTTATCATTATTAAGTTTTCTCTTATTTCCAGCCCAATCATGTTATCTCTGTAGCTGGATGGGGCTATGATGAGGCAACCAGCACAGAATTCTGGGTAGTCAGGAATTCCTGGGGCGAACCATGGGTAAGTAAATTTTATTTATTTACAACAAATGGTCTTCACACAAAAATGGAGAAAACATAATATTTTTAAGTATTTTCCTTTTTGACTCCTACTAATTTAGTGCTGAGACTGCCACTTACTGTTTTGACTTCTGTTTATTTCCAGGGTGAGCATGGATGGTACAGAACTGTGACCAGCAAATACAAGAATGGAATGGGCGACCACTATAATCTTGGTATTGAAAACGGCTGCAACTACGCCGATGTCATTGTTTAATCATAATGTCATCAAGGATGTTTCTATAAAAAAAATACTGAAAAGAAATACTATATTTTTGACAAGACCACACTTTCATTAATGTATATAATGAAGTTATATTGTCTATATCAGCAACTGAACGTTTGATCTTGTACGTGATACTAACTGTAAAGTTAGCTTTCTCCATGAGATACTCCGATGAAGAAGAGAGGACATTTTGTTTCTGTAATTTATTGTATTTTATTTACTCAAGAAAATTTGCAAGGACTATGTATTGGGTCCGTTCAGAAATGTATTACACATGTATTTGTACAGGTTTTACAATTTTGTTACCATCTTCATACCAGACTAAAGTAACTTAGGAGTGTTTAGAAATGGTGTGTGCACATCATGATGGAGGTATCAGCTCAGACGAGCTTGTACAGCCTTTGATTGGTCACATGGTTTCTGATGTGTAGATGTGTAAATGATGTCCTCATGATGTATTACAATATTACTTATGGGTGTCCTCATGATGTATTACAATATTACTTATGGGTGTCCTCATGATGTATTACTATATTACTTGGGTGTTCTTTGACATGTGATAGCGTATTACTTATGGGTGTTCCTTGGCATGTGATAGAGTATTTAGCTTGGCTGAGTGAAGCTTAAAGTGAACCTGGTGTGGACATTGAGTTGATATTATGTATGATGTTGAATATTGTCTTTGCTGGCAAGCACAGTTTCTTTGTGTCTTACTTCTGGCATTAATTGGTGCATAGCTGTGTCTTATCTAGTTAACTAGGTAAGTAAAATATATCTTGTCATGTTCAAAGACTTTATCTAATAAAATGGACTACCAGTTTACTAGTTTAGTTGAATTCCATGAATTCTTTGAACAAGATGTCCTGTCTATGTCTTGTGTAGATGAACAGTCTTATTGCTAATGTATTTTCCTGTACTTACTTGGTGAGCCTAGTATTATATATATAATGTCCATGTTTACCTGTCCGTGTTCAATCTATTACTTAAAATCAATACCAATCGTGCAAGTTATAAATGAAAGAGTTGTCTCCCTGCTACAAACCATGACTTTCATGACTTTTTAGCATTCACAAAAAAAGTTTTATGGTAATTGAATAGTGTCTGCGTTTACTGTTTGACCAATATTTTATGTTTGCTTTATGACCAATATTTCATGTTTATTTTATAGTATTTTTAAGAATAAGGTTACATGTATTTGATATATATATATATATATATATATGTGTACGTATAAGCTATGTCTTGTATAAATTATATGTTAATGGTGTAGGCTACAGAATGTCTTCAATCCAAGGTTGGCAGTTTTCACTAAGAAATAAATGTTTATCTCTTCCTTGCAACCCCCTCCTACACACAGACACCAAATTAGGTTTAGTACTGTTATGTCTGTGCATTATAAGTTATAAACCACCAAATAATTTGAAAGGATCACCATATCCAAGCCTGTCTAGCATAGATGGGATTTTCTGGCCCTGGATTGGTTATAAATGGTAATGCCACTGTATTTGACAAGTATCGTCTCAAACCGTTTAAGAAACTAAGAAACTACATGAGTGTCTAATTTGTTATTTTTTGTCGTTTTTATGATAGTTGAAGTTTATAATATATGTTCAATGCGCACCTATGGTGACATCATGCAACATACTTTGGAACGTAAACAAGCGAGTTGACATGTGTGTTTTTCTTTGTTATCTACATTGCTGGGGAACTGAAATTTTCAATAAAGTTTGTTTTGTGGTATTTGTATGACTGAGTCAGTCGCTGTGCAGAAATACTTAACACTGTCGTCTATGGGATTTTATTTGGTGGCGTATATACTGTAACCTGTATATGCGATCACACCAAGTACACTTATTAATTTCTGCCATTCCATGTTGATTTAACATTCCAGTTATCAGGTTACAAGTACAAGTTTGCTAGATTATAATATATTTCTAATAAAGTATTTACAGAAATGTTTGTTTTTGTTATGATTATTTCAGTACATGTGTTACAATTCAGACCATGTATTATATACAAGGCAGGATTAACCAAAACTACTGGTATATAAAGCATGTTGTTGGACAATTCTGACTTTAACAACAACTACCATATAAGTTATCACCAATGGAGATGATGGGTGGGGTGGGTGGTAGAGCAGTTGGACTTCGGAGCCAAAGTTCCAGGTTCAAATCCCGCCCCAGGGGCCCGGCATCAGTGTTCGCGAAAGTTGCCTTTCTGATGCGATATTGATAGGATGCATGTCTGTAGAGTGGCAATGCAGTTATCATCCTTGGTCTTGTCAGTACCAGCTGATGCTTGCAGGTTTACTGCAATGTTCAGCTCTATGGATGTTGCAGGTTTCTTCCTACCCTAAACTGACAAGTCATGATATAAGTGAAAGAATATTGAAAGCGACTTAAAACCCCAATCAAAAAATAATAATTCAAAAAATAAAATGGAGATGATGATATGTTATATAATAACAACACCAATTTCTACCAGCACACCTGTTTATTAAATGACACTCATTTCTTTCCGTTACTCCACATGCAAGAGTAATATCCAACCATGTTGTAGGTACAGTAGGTTTGGGGGCAACACGGGTACATCTGATTTTGGGGTATGTATCCAGGTTGGTACCCAGGGTACATTGGATTGAAGTCCTGGCGATACCCTGCTTGTGGCCTACAGAACATGCCTTTTGGTGTACATCGCATAGGCTGCCGTGTAGAAGAAGAGTACATTTCAATATGTTAGCAGAGGCTGCCGTGTAGAAGAAGTGTACATTTCAATATGTTAGCAGTTACTTTTGGTGTGCATAGCATAGGCTGCCGTGTAGAAGAAGAGTACATTTCAATATGTTTGCAGTCGCTTTTCTTGCTGGCTTCCATTTTACTTCATTTCTTTGTATACTTTACAAGGATATATACACTAAAGGGCGTACAATCACTGTTGACACTTCAAGGTCAAACGTATTGTTACCTGATTTGTCTACATTTGATTTGTCTACACGATTATTGGGCAACAATCTACATTTTCCGCAGGTCCCACTGGGTTTAAATACTGGTGTTTAAAAAAAACTACCTACAAGTAGATGACGCTGTATTTCTATTGTCTTTGTTCTAAACATATCTATACTTACCCGCTTTTATTTTCCTAATTAATTATACCTACCCTCTGATAATTAGGTTAGTTTCATGCGCGAATTCGGGGTGGGGGGGGGGGAGTTTATATTTAGAACAACGAAACACTGATGTTATTGGTGATGTAATGTCATATTAATTTTGTAGATCTTTTTCCATATTATTCCTTGATTAGTAATAATATGCAGAAGAATAACAATACGTAAATTTGCACGTAGGACTATATTAACCCTCTTCCTGCTGGATTAGGCATAGGCACTGCTCTTTAAAGCATCTCTGGTTGCCTCCAGCATGGAGAGGGTTAATCGGGTCCTGACATGACAGTCAAGTTTCACAATATTTGTGGTACGTGTGTACGAGGCACTGTACATGTTTACTAGGTATCACTGAATATGTGTGAGAGATTCCCGCTATAACGTATAGAGCAACAAATCACTCATGTGAAAGATATTTCGCCTCTCTTTAAGACTATTACGGTTTTTAACAGTTAAATGCTGGATGGTTGACTTACCGGCCTAAAGGATTTCGTAGAAGGAACCACCAGAATGAGAAGCAGGAAAACACAACACAACTGTCCCAGCATGGCGATCTTATGCTGAACATAATAACACAAATGTTCTATTTGGAAAAACTCATGGCAATGTATCTATTATGCCTTCGTGAAATTTTATATGTATGTACACATTTGTGCCGCTTTAATACTCCCCCCTCCCTCCACCTCCCTCCCTCCCATCTGTGATTCTAAATCTATACAGTATAGGAATTTGGTATACTAAATATGAATATTCTGTACATAATGATAATGTTACTGTAATTTATATTTATATGTCATAGAAAACGCGAATTGATAAGACCAGGCGGCATACAATACCAACAATCGCTGAGTGTGTATAAAACTAATGTTTGCAATCACATCAAATCACATTCATACAGGATCGATGGTAATATGTGTCGCATTGCAGTTAATAATTCTACAAACACATTAATTGCAGGTTATTTTAGAGTTTTACGAACTTAATTTACTTTCAGGAATTTTGTTAATCTGTCTCTCTATTTCTGATTTACAGAAGAATAAAACGAATAAATGATTCCTGAATCGATTAGAAACCTTTCTTTCAGTTAGCTTTCGTATCTGAAAACCAATTGATTTTCAGCCTACTTACGCGTTTGCGACAAGACCCGATAGATGTCCCAAATATGTTGACTACCAGTCTTTACCTTGGTCAGTTTATATAGTGCAGTGGTCCCCACGTGTTATCCAGATATGGGTGCTGACAGGAAAATTGATGTGCTATCTTTAATATGCGTCAATCAATGACACATTCTTTAAACTGGGCCCAATTAAGCTGTCAGTTGTGAGGATCTTATCGATGTTCACCGTTATACATGTAGTACCCGTAGTCGGATTTCCTACTTTTGTAATATAGAATCAGAATGGCATTGATACTGACCGAGCTCTGGGCGATAGATGTTTTATTGCACTCACTTTATCGAAGTCTGGTCGATAGATGCTTAATCGAATTCACTTGATCGTATTCGTGTTATTTATTTTAGATTTTTTTTCTTCTCATTCTTGTGTAGCATTCAGTAGTAAAACGTAAATTGATTTATGACGTTGTTTTGTGAAAGGCTACAGTTGATGTCATCCAAATAGCAATATGAACTTTATATGTATGTCCATGTGCGTTTTTTTAAAGTTGAAGAATCGTACATAAAATCATCTCCAAGTCCCAGGTGAGAACATTTACTCAAACATGATTCACATTTACTCGGGGGTAAATCTGCACATATGCAAATATACATAGATGTGTAAATGTAAATTGGTTATATGCGTTCGCATGTCATGTTAAAAGCAGGGTGAGGAAATAGGGTATACAAATAGTGACAGACATTCCGAACAACCCCAAGAAACTTCCATCTCGAAATTACATAGTAGAGAGTGTAATTGGAATATTTTTCCGATTACTCCTTTTAATGTCAAAGGGAATGCAACTCTACATTATTATAGTATACTCATTTCAATTCAGGTTTACATTGTCGACGCGCGTCAGGAATGGTTACCCTGCCTAGGTAGCTGTTAAAATATATGTTTGAGATATAAAAACGACGATAAGGAGGCCCTAGATCAAGTGAATTATAGCTGTAAGTATATGCCTTGAAACCTGCAAAACTTGACAAGCACATTGTGTGTAATGGTATTATGCGTTGGCATTACGACATTTACAGACAGGGTAAATTTACACATGTCCAAAAATACTTTCATCGTTCAGCATTTACCACTGTTCTTCTACAAATTGCTCCCTTCAACTGAAACATGGTCAATCAACTTAACAGGGGAAACTGGTCGCTGGAAGATTTACCAAAGGAAAATAGGACATGTAGGCTTTGTGACTGTCCAGACAAATACTTCCTATTTCAGTGCGAGTCCTTGACCTACTATGGACTTGACCACCGTAGTAAATATAATGACAATAAAATATTAATGATTGCATTAATGATTGCAATTACATCAACTGACCTAAACAACATCTCTAAACTGAATGCTTTGCCTTACTTAAATAGAAGTACAGGTGTACTACTTATTTATTGTCTCGTTGTCAATATCACTCTGTTGTTGAGTACACTTGCTTTATGCATACCTATATTTATCTTATCTCATTTGGTGGTTTTACGAGAATAAATTGAATGCATATAATTAATGTTTCCCATTTCTCTTGTTATATGTATATTCTAGATTCCTCTTGTAAGCAACCTATTGTATTACTTACTTATTGTCTCGTTGTCAATATCACTCTGTTGTTGAGTACACTTGCTTTATGTATACCTATATTTATCTTATCTCATTTGGTGGTTTTACGAGAATAAATTGAATTGAATCGTAACCATCACAACTTCCGGTTTACCAATCCTTCAGAATTACTTTATATTTTGGTTATAAACAGTACAGGACACGATGCATGAATCTAATTGTATATAAACACGTCTGACGTATTGAATAAACTGTGTATTCTATCTCGAGGACCATTAATAATAAAGACATATTGCAGGAACCTAAATGAAACTTTTAAAGTAGGTTGACGTTTGATTTCCTGCATAGGAAACGTAGTTTTCCAAAACAGCGGAAAATAAGGAAGTGGTTGCTATGGAAAACTTAAATTTTTTTGGTGCCCATTTTTCGAATATATTGAATTAACATCGATTACATATTAACAGTAATATACCAAATTACTAACAGCAACACATAATCAATATTACTATCCAATACTAATACATATCGGATAAGTAGAGAATAACCCACGAGATACGAGTGAAATTAATGTCCACATTTCCGAGCTTCAGCGAGGGATCTTTGAATATTAATTTCACGAATAAATTGTATTTATTAGGTAAGTGATTATTAATCAACACTGTTGATTATCGAATTGTTATTACACAGTAGATATCCACCACATATATTTAATAATGGAGAATAGGTTTGTACTCTTTGGCTTTAATATTACGTTATGTCAAAATCGTATGGTAACAATTACGAATATTCAGTAGATTTACGCGTTTAATGTTTAGTCCTCTTTTGACATTCGGAGACTCGCATACGTATTTAGCATACATCGTAGTATGTTATATTGTTCTGGTGGCCCGCATAAAATGGTCAATGAAGACTTCATAACAGTTCCACAAGTGTAAGTCAGAGTAATGACTTGTATAGATGTACGTTTACTGTAAGAGTAAAACATCTTGCTCTCTTCCACGGAAGCTTCACATATTAATACTCCACCATCAACGGGAACTCTCCAACTCATTTCGGTTAATACACGCTGTGTCAGATACTGACCGTGGACATTTCATGTGTTGTGCTCGCGCCCTCTCAAGAGAAAGTATATTTCCATATAAAGTGTGTTTTTACCGATATCTATGACCCGCTAGCAGCTTCGTAGAATTTCATTAGCTATGCAAATAAGCTTCAAAATGTGAATATCAAAGCATGCCACCTATTGCCCAACACTCGTTTTCTAAACAAGCTCTCTGATGGTCTATGCAATATTTAATAGAGCCAATCATATTTCTGCATTACGAGAACACAATATGTGGCTAACTGTGACAGAGGACGCAAACGGAGTACCTGAATGTGTAAGTGTACTCTATTAGAGAGAATGCACATAATTATCTGAAATTAGTTCCAATATGTGGACGGCCATAATAGTTGTTTGACATCTTGTGTTATTATTGTACATGCATATTCAACATAATTCTAGCTTATTCTTTAACATATATAGAAGAAATGCCACGTAACAATAGCTTTCACATACGTTGTAACACATTAATCTGGAGTTCATGTTAAGAAGCGCTGCGAGAGTCAGATGCCAGTTTAAGGTATGTCTTGAAGTCATAAACCAGCGGAAAACACGCACGTGTTGTTGTTTATCATGAGAAGAGACCCCGCTCTCAAGAAGAACTTTCTCAAAGCGTTTCAGTTTTTGAAACTGATGCATCATTTCCTATATGTGTTGAGAACTGACCAATTTGCAAGCCGACGGTGCTGTGAAAGTCATCACGGAGCAACGACTCCATCAACAGCCAGAGTTGCGCTTTTTGTGAAGGATTGAACGGCTGTCGACCGAAATGGATGGCACAAAGACAACAGTTGCTGCAAGGAACTACAGCGCCCATAGCAGATTACATTACAGCTTCTTGTTCAATAACTCCAGTAGGTAACGTAGAGGAGGGCTGTACACAGCAAACAATGAGAGGGGAAATACCCGGTTCTTGAAATGAAGAGCAATGAAGGAAAAGTAATTTTCTGAGTATACTTACGGCAAAATAGACGTTTCAAGTGTTGTTTAGAAGTTCTGTGGTTAACCAGTACAGTCCCATTGTATGCAGCATCTTCAGATAGATGAGCGTGTTTTTATATGATATAACCTATACAACACAGCATTACAACTTACTCCAGTGGTTGACGTCTAGACTATCCATAGTCTCAGAGGGTTAAAGTAAATCAATAATATATAACTTGTATTTATATGAATGGAGCCCCTGACATTTTTTACCCTCTGACCTCCAGTAATCTAGACTTGCTTAACTGCTCTAGGGGATATTTTGAATAGGAGAGAACAGGGTGTGACACAGACTAGTTGACGTCGTACAGAAGACACCGACCTGTAGGTCTAAACTCTAAGATCAATCATAATTAAGAATAAGTATATTTCTCTAATATTGCAGAACATCGTGGCAGTTAATCCCCATCTTTAACGACAGTTTTAACATCTCTCCATATATCGCTGTCGTGCTATTATGATTTCACTGATTAAACGTAGTTTCCCCCGTCTCTATAGAAGAATATTCTTGGTCTACGTCTATGTCTCCAAATACGGCATAGCGTGGCACCTTGGAAGCAAGCACCGTAGCTTCACTGTAGCTGCAGAGTTCCTGTGCTTCTATGATACGCACTAATTCTGTACTACATCCTTTAATAGAATGCTGGGAATGCTTTGCCTGTACAGTGGGTGGCGACATGTAAACGTCAGAATCTGCTGCTGCTCTTGTCGTCTGCTCTACACACTACTGTGGACTGGTACATCCGGCACGTGCAACACAAGGGGGTCAATGTGTATATCTTTACCGGACAGTGGGGTCACGCGACCCAGGCAGGAGCGTGTCGGTGAATACTTTAAGAAGAATTCATACAGTACAGTTGTACATATTTCCCATTGCAGGGAAGTTTAGCCACCCACTGTAAATGTCACTTGTCATTTGTACTTGTTAAATGTCAACGGATGTCAGAATGATAAAACATGGCTTTATGGTATACACTCGCACTAACCTTATAGACAGATCGTCGCAGTAGGTAATGGAAAGTTGAGTGAAAATAACTTACTCAGTTTACATATAATCGACAGGTTGACACTTCAATATATAGAATAACATTGATGACTACATCATACTTTTTCTCAAAAACATATTAGTGGTTGAAGTATCCTATTGTATTTTTGTTTTGTTTTTCAAGGCCATAATAATAATTGTATCGTATGAATTCGATCACTATGATTGATAACAAACGATAAATAGCGACAAAATAGATCAAGTAGTACGTTCATTGAACAAACCCATGATATCACAAGCAAAATAAATTTGTAATCTTATAATACTTCTTTTCCGATTGTGCATGAAACTCCTGTGACAGAGGCGTACGTTTCAAAAGTTTCCACCTCGATTAGGTTTTCTCGAAGCGTGAATTCCCGCTTCCCGCTGCTCGCTCACGTGTCTGCGCTTTTGGCGAGCCGAAACGACCACTGCTACTGTAGCAACAAACACACACAACCGGTTTAATATGAGATGGTTCGTAGTGCTGATGTAGAACACACTTTATAATTTATCAGTTGAGAGGAATACATTAGGATTGTTGTCGCACAAGTACGCCACTCGTTTGCGTGTGAGCGATTGTAACGTTTATTGTATACTTTGCGATTTGTTCAGATACTATTGTTGTCAATGGAAAACTGAATGACTTAGTGAGTGTCCCTGTCTTACACCAATATCCACATTTGTTTTCGCCAAATTACATGTAAGTCTGAGTTTGTACAAGTTGCATTTCTCGAAGAAAACCCAGTTCCAAAGTGTCACTGAAAACTGTATCTTAGCAAATAAAATAAGTTATAAACTGAGTTATAACTTGTTTTCTCTCGAGCAATCCTGACCAGATTTACACATGACAAGTTCAACCTTTGACAACATTTGAAGACGTTCATTATTAGACTTTGAATATTATAATTTTTACAAACAAGTTACAAATATACTATTATACAAGTTATGTCATTATTGTATTAGATGGTTCTTGTATACTTCGTACTTGTATTAGATGGTTCATGTATACTTCGTACTTCTGTATACTTCGTACTTATATTAGATGGTTCATGTATACTTCGTACTTGTATTAGATGGTTCGTGTATACTTCGTACTTGTATTAGATGGTTCATGTATACTTCGTACTTGTATTAGATGGTTCATGTATACTTCGTACTTGTATTAGATGATCCATGCATACTTCGTACTTGTACTAGATGGTTCATGCATACTTCATACTTGTACTAGATGGTTCATGTATACTTCGTACTTGTACTAGATGGTTCATGCATACTTCATACTTGTACTAGATGGTTCATGTATGCATTTATAGAATTAAGCCTTTACTGATGCCGTGTATTCTGATGACGTACGTAAGCAATTTAACTATGATCCAAGTATGGATACGGTCTCGGTAGAACCTATATTGAACACCCTTAACGGCAGAGTGAAACGGGTGGGTATCATTCATTATGCTCCGGCGTCTTGGAGGCTGACTTTCCCTCACCCCCCGGGACCCTGTATTTAACTTCCCACCAGGAAACTGCTTCTGGCGAGTGGATCCCGACCAGGGGTAACCATGGCTAATTATTTCAAGATGGCGAATAGACGATCCTAGAAATACACGCGCATTCACACTGTTAGCGTCGAACCCAATTTATCTCAGAGGTCTATCCTCTACAAACAATTCTTCAGTTCTTTCCCAGGCTCTGTGTCTCATTAAACCGACTATGAAAAGGGCAGCCAGTTGTTCAGCTTTTCTTCTAACAGGGAATCTCCGTGTATCATAAATTGTTTAACAGATTCCCTCTTTCCGCCTGAGAGGTAAAACCACCAATGATGATCAACTTACGAACCGAAGAATGGGATCCCACCTGTTGACCATCAACAATTACGTAATTACATATAGCGCAGAATATTGTTAGATACCGAAACAGTTTAGTAAAACATTTTACTGAGTGCCGATATATATTTGGTCTACTTCCGGCGACTGCGCATGTCGTTTCGTTGTAAGGTGAGCAGTATGTTTACCGCTTTGTATTTATTGCACTAAATTAACCGGAAATTCCATTTTAGCGATAAGATAAACTGATTGTCGGTTTACCTGGAAGGTCTACATCTATAGGTGTATTCATAACTCCACTGCTCCGCTTTGAGGATTCCCCTGGCGTGTTTAGAGTCTTAGACTGCAGACGCAGAACAGGTTCATCAAGCGAGGGATTAAATTGACAAGTTAAACAAGATTCGTGTTGGCTGTTTGCATAATCGTAAGCAGACTACCCCGATGTTTTATTATATTTTGTAAGACCCGAATATTAGCATTACGTTGTGTGTCTAAATGAAGGAAACGAGACCTGTGAAATGCCAATGTATTTGCGAACAAGTCAAATAGGCCTAAAGTCGGTAAAGTAGCCTATTTATTGACATAAAACGAGTTATATTTGAAAGACGATTACGATACCATAGGTTATATACGAATTTCGAAAAATAATTACTTTTATAGTACAACGCACTGTAGTATCAACATTAATTACTTTTATAGTACAACGCACTGTAGTATCAACATTAATATTAACTTTTTAATATTGGCTTTCCAGAAGAGTCAGTTTGTTTACAATCGATTTGTTGGTCAGTATGTGTCCAGCGCTGGTCTGTTTTGCACTGGCCATAGTGGAACAACTACAGGACACAATGACATTGACAGGTTTTCTTCTTCAGTAAGTTAATGGTATATTTGGAAACTTATAAGAAGAATTTCCAGTTCAGTATCCCTTGGGTTTCATGTCTTTAAAGTTAACAACACTCAAATTGTGCTATCTACCGGTAACTGAAAATATATTTCTACAGGTAAATAATAGTATCTATTCAGCATCACTAGGATTTCTGTCGTGTGATTGTACTAGCATGGAAAGTACTGGACAGTCCAAATATAATTTACATGAGATTGTAACAGTTCCGTTTATCCAGGTGCCTTATGTCTTATTCCTAGTTTAGAACGTCTGTCTAAGATCTACACGAAATCAAATCAAGCTGATCTACATCCGAATTAATAGTGTAGCCACTGGACAATACTGGATTTCAGGAGGTCTAGACAAATATAGATCGAGGATTACCGCTACATCGGAACTCGTGTTTCTGACATATTGCTAACTGATGATTATTTATGCTCAAGAACGTGTTCAGATGTGACTAGTTATATCCTTTTATAGTTACGCCATTCTCACGAGTTCCCGCTGTCAAGAAATACCGGGTTATTAATTAATAGGTATTTCTGTTGGCTACTAATGTGTGTGTAAGCCCTGACTAGTAACACTGACAACAGTGACATAACGACAATGACATAACGACAATGGCATAACAACAATGGCATAACAACAATGGCATAACTACAATGACATCGGTAGTTGTTCATCTTGTAACTGCTACCGTGACTTAACATGCACTTGTCTGGCTTACTGACTCCATTCTAAGTTATGGTCCAATGTATAAAGCAGAATCCAGTCATAAAACAAGTCTATAATCTTTTCAAAATTTGGATTAATTGTGTTTGTTAATAATTTAAATAAACCAATTCATACATTTATATACGGTTATGTGTATGGTATCAACACACACCGTTAAGCTATGCAATAAATAGTATAGCGGATCTAACATGAATGGTCATATAATACTGAATGTATTAAACGACAGCAAAACTGATAATTTTTGCCAACAAGTTTAATAAGTTCAGTAATATATGAACACGAACGTGAGATTCGATTTATCACCACCTAACTGTAGAAACTATTGTAATATGGATTTTCAGTCACAAACACTATATATAGACAAATATCTTGGGAACTGGGTTAAAGCACGCGGACAAAATATGGTTCCAAGTAAATATTAATAAATGTCTTTGCATATTTAATTGAAGAAATCTTTTAACTTTATATTCGACAAATTAAGTCCCAAGAAGCTCTAAAAGAGGTCCAAAATGACTTTGATATCTCGTATGAATGCAATTATATTTATATTTATAGCATGGGTTTATTGCACTCCAAAACTTCTTTGTTGTGTGATAAAAACAATTCAATGTGTATTTGAGTTTTTAGCTGAATTATTTTTATATTTATAGACCAATTAATAGATTAATACACGCACTAATTGAATGTGTATCAACACACACCGCTACGCTACATACTGTATTTAAATTGATAATTATTAATCGGAATTATTAATGCATTTAATTATGTGTCTATTCTACAATTGTTAACAAAATGTTATGTTTACAAAGCATCTGAACAGTTGTACGTATAGTATTACATCTCCTTCGTACATATGTGGTGTACTGTAAATCAGGAAGTTAATGCGAGCGGGATATTAATGCGAGAAATGCGACTGGCTTGTGGTCGCATTTAAGTCTTACAAACAATTAAATGTCCCAACATATATATAAGTTTACTATCGTACACATAGGGCATAATATGATAAAACCAACAATAGACAAGAGGTCGATAGATTGATACAAACGAATGTGAACAACGTGTGTAGTTTATCTTAGAGGCACACGCATTTCTGAATTGCCTACACAAAGGTGCAATTCAACAGTGCAATAAATGGATTCGATACCAGAAAAAAATCCTCAGTGCTACCCAACACGTTTCAATCATTTTATTGCTTGTCCAATTGTCAAGGACTACACACAGGTGGTACTACGTTACTCTCTGCTGCCGGTATTAAGTGTACTGGAATATCTCAAGAATGCAATGGAAGTGCGATGGGACTTTAGTTCATGGCGTTCACATGAATATTTGACGAGTTTACCACGCCGGCCTCTGTAACCACCAGCCAGCAGTGACACCACGGTGACAACGACGTCTGCGAGAGAACGAGGGCGCGGGTGACGGAACCTTCTCACGTGCAAGTCGATGACGTCATGGACCGACCAGCGAGAGCGATGCCTTCCACAGAACAGGTATCAGAGTGGGACGAAGCCCTTCACTGGTATTGAGCCAGCTACAGCGTGCACAGGGAGGGAGAGGGAGAGACTCTCCTCTGTTACTACTCAGCGTTGTGTTCATATCGCGTTCAGTCGGACTATCCTTCCCATTCACTACAGCATGGGACTTTTACCACTACTTCCATTCTCCAGATATGGTGAGTACCAATTTAAATCTTCAATATTCAACGGATTAAATAGATGTGATTTGTTTTACACGTTTTAATATTATTACGATTGTACATTATCCTTATTTAGATTGATTTACCCCAAAAAAAGAAATTTAATCTAAAAATACCTTTACAAGAACGGATTTGAAGCTGTGAGTGATTCTATAAATCCTACTTTGAGTGAAGGATAAATTGTTACACTCATTTTAACGCACGGGGAAAATAGTTCAATTTCCACCGGACATCCTCTGTATCAGGACACACTCCGGCAGAACAGTGTCAGTCCCGAGTCCATATCAAAGACATCCCGTGTATACGAGAATTGAAATGATTTAGATACTGCTCATGAAATAAATTGTATTTTGATATTAACTTTCACCCCTGATAAAGTGCAGATGAAAGAAACATATAATCTTTCAAGAACATCACAGAAACTTCATCCTGAGATAGACCTATGTTCCTTGTCCTGATGGCAAGGTGAGCAATCACTCAGTTTTCCCGTAGATTGTTCTGGACAGACAGTTGCTTGTTTTGGGAGCTCAGATAAGAGTAACGTGCGATCACACCTTTATATCGTATATCGCTGGGGTTATCTCCTAACTCACCATGATGTTTATTAGAATCTCTTTCAACGATCACAGATCCAGATGAGACTAAACAGATCTTTATTTGATCATCTGGACCCCGGGGAGGGTATTGTTATAAGGTTCATTTGCGCCCAGTACAATATACGAGAACTCTACCTGGTCGTAAAGCGGTACGTTGCGGTGTCGTATTGTTTTGGACTGAGTGGATCTAGCAGGGATGATGTAGATTTGCGTAGATACAGCTAATGGTTTACCACGCTGCAGAGCTACTGATGGCGGTATTGTGTGGGGCACAGTCGGCCTCGCTTGTTCCACCTATACATGCAATGTCAGCATTCCTAGAGAATACCTCGCTTCTCAAATAAAATGTTAACATAGTACTCAAAGAAATTTCCCCTCTGTAGTCAGTGTTTGTTTAGCACACCGCTTACATAACAAGGAATCTAAGCCAGTGATGCGATGCCATATTGCACAATCGCATAATACAGTCGTTTGTTTGTTGCTGTGTAACTGGCTCGTTGTGTTTTGTGGGCGAGAATCGTTTTATCTATTACCGTGAAGTGCTTTGTCTAGTCATCAACGTATTTTTCATGACTACTATACATATACATATACATATATATATAGTTCCTAGTTTGTTTGGCGAAGAAAATAAACAGTTAAATAGGAGGATGCTTAAGCAAATATTTAGAATAGCTAATGTGTATGTATTTATATAGTGTGGTAATAATACTCTGCCAAACAATATCGTGGTTGTGAATATATCTGTAATAGTTTTATGTGGCTATTTAAGGGGAATTTCCACTACCACTACCACTCTAAACTAGACTAGTATCAATTGCAATTGCAGAGTATATTATTTTGACACTATGAATATCTTCTTTCGTTTGCTATTCGAACTGTTAACAGTTTTACTATGCCAAACAATATCGTGGTTGTGAATCTATCTGTAATAGTTTTATGTGGCTATTTAAGGGGAAGTTCTCAAATGCCGTTGAACTACCACTCTAGACTAGTATCAATTGCAATTGCAGAGTATACTATTTTGACACTATGAATATCTTCTTTCGTTTGCTATTCGAATTGTTAACAGTTTTACATCATTTTTGCATATCAATAGTGCATATCGAATGCGCAAACAGCTCATGCGTGACTTGAATTCAATTATTGTTTCCCGTTTGAAAATGTGTGGCACGCCTTTAAGAGTGCTGGTTCTCTCCCTACGTTACTGGCGGAGATGGCTGTTCAACGAGATACGTAATTAATTTTGAAGAGCAAATATATTTCAGATGTTTTCATTTGGGAACATAGTTTCTCCCCATAAATCAGTTCCCGTACCGGTAGGGCAGATACAAAGAAAATGTAGAAAACATGACAAGATTTAACCCCGAGAAGTTAGTCTCGGCATGCGTGTTGCGAATTCAGAGCAGTATAACACAGCATGCATATTTCAAAAGACGAGATCAAAAACAGACGGAACCATACCGAGCTCATCCAACCGTCAGTCCCCCAGTACTGCATACCCCCCACCCCCACCTGCATTCCCGTTGTGGGCAGCTCGAGGGGTAGAGATGTAAACCGCTCGGACCCCCACTGAGAAGAGAGCCATCCATCACAGGATCCTCCCTTCCGAGGTCCTCCCCCGACGGAAGGTTTCATGAGCATTCTGTTGCCAGAATTGAGTCGCTTATAGCGTTTAAAATGATGTAAGTTGCAGTTTTGTTTTTTCAAGTAACCATAAAAAAAGCAACAAACACACCAATGCCTGCTTTTCATTATGTTGAACTAATTTGACTGCGTCTCACCCAGAGATGAGGTTTGATCCTTTAATTACGCATCTTGGTATGTGTGGAGCGAGCAGATTAGCTTGCACTAGTAAAAAAAAACCACCAATTACATTTGTAAAACTTGCAAACATGAGTGCCTTGTTCCATGTCCGGGCTGTAGACTTGTCATAAGATGCCTACAGCAGTGATTAGCTGAGCCTCCCGCCTCATCCAGTCCACCTAATTGACAGTTCTGAGTCAGCATCTGCGCCACAGCGGGACCTGTAAAGTGAGGATGGACAGGAGTAATGAAGACTACCCCGAGTGGAGGTTTTTCCAAAGGTAACATACCGCTGTATGATACACGTAAGGCTAAGCCAGATTGGAGGGATCCATTGCACGTGCGTGCCTCCAGACGGCTTGATTACAGGCGGTATACCTGTCTTGTAATACATCATGGCATTGAAGACGTACTGCTATGAATAAATTGGAAAGAGACATTCACGTGCAATGGTGCAATCGTCTTATACGTTCGTGCTTGTTGGTCGTAGAGCTGTCCCACTCGCAACATACCAAGGCCCGATTTCTCGAAAGAAACTTGAGTTTTAGATTCTGCTCAGCTGAGATTTCTCACATTGACTCGGTGTGAGTAAAAACTCAAACCCAGCTGAGATGTTAAACGTTGCAGCATTAGCTGAGTCAATGGTAGAAATCTCAGCTGAGCAAAATCTCAAACTCAAATTTGTTTCAATAAATCAGAACCAGAGCATGCTTAGGAAGTATGATAACCAAATACAACAAGTAACATTCGCTTAAAACTTCGCATATCTTTTAAATCATACGCATAATTAATTAAATATGTTCCCGCGGTATTGAATTTGCATCTGGAAAAAAAAGCTCGATGGTTTTAAATAGAAATTAACTCCATTGTGGTACTCTTGTACTAAATAGCGTGTACCAGAATTTTAAATGCCTGGAGTAAAATCAATTTAATTCAATACAATATTAATAGTAACTGCCCAAAATATTAAATTATATTTATTTATATTTTCGACCGCCGAGCTAAAATGATCACATAAAAATCCGTCAACCAGGGAATCCAATAACTATGGCCTTATTTATATATATTTTAAAAAACAATATATTTCGTACACTTGGTTAAATAACAATCGTATTTCTCAATGTAACATGTTGGAAGTAGTCTTCTATATAGTATTAATATCTGACCGCTGACGTCGACTCTCTCATTGCACACCCCGTGGACATATAAACACGGTCTACGGCATCTCAGATATCAAATTTAGATCTATAAATCTGTTCTCATTGCTACAGAAATTATTAAAATTTCCCTGGAGGATCACTTTTGTGAATCAACTACACGTTTTGCGTTTGTATAAATATTGGATCATTATATTGAATTTTCCAGGTGTAACATTACATCGTAATCCTAGAAGCTTATTCTTCGTTTTAATAAAGTGTTTATTTAATTCCCTTTACTGTAATCAATTAGCTAAGATTTCAAAGCATCTTGTGCATTGTCGTTTTAGGATGAAATAGTAAATATTACCACAATAACACTGATAAGGGGAAATGGCTAATACAAATAATGTTTAGTATTTTAAATATACGTGTACACTGTAAACTCAATATCAACAATATTTACTTTGGGAATAATGTTGCCAAATTGTGATATCATATTTTTCAGACGAGACCAAACTTCAAGCTCCAACAGAATGTTGATATAGATTTAAATTATAATAGCAAGAAAGCACTAACATTCCGTGTCCAAGAAACATGATGACATGTTCCTCTCAAACTTCCGGCTGGTCTCCAACCAAGTGTTTGTGATATAATATGAGGAATTCTGAAGTTGAAAGATCCAATGGTAACCTGTCTGAAATTTAAATTACAAATAATTATTAGTATGTGATTATTTTGTAGTACATTGTTTTGTGGCAAATGCGCGTAATTTAATTCCCGTGAATATGTCAATTATAGCATTTGCGCGAAATTTGCGTCCGCGAAACATAAGTCTTTTACAGTATATATTTATATTTTTTATTTTTTGTATATAATTATGTAGTCTTTTTTCTGTAGTCATGCTGTTGCCACGGTTATGTCAGCGTATAGGAGATAGGCCTACATCGAATCAAGATCAGAAAGTAAATTAGGAAACTGTGCGTAAATATGTAATTATCCTCATTTGAGAGAAGCACATCAGCTATATAAACGCGCACACTGTACATACGAGTACATTACCTCGCCAGTGCGTTCTGATTAGCTCTGTGATATATGTGACTGTCGAAAGATGTACAGTGGTAATTTGTAAAGCAGGACAGGACACTTCCTATCACGTGGGTGGGGGGGTCGGGGGTCGGGGGTCCAAAAACAATGATCACCGAGACGAGTCTATACGATGTTTAAAACGACACGTCACCTGTCGCTATCGTGGAATCATTGCGCGGGGAATAAGTGCGCGTCCAAGGCGTGCGTACGTGATGTTTCGGCGTAGCTGCACGTGCTTCCGGGGAGGACACTGTCCGCGACATGCTTGACCCGTAAACCGATGCATGCACTTGACCGTTGATAATAATACTGACCATAAAGAGACAAGCTTTTTCTGTTGTTTTCCACAACTCTGACACAGTAACAGAAAGCCTTTTCCCCAACTAACCTGTTTCACGACTATTCGGAATAAATACGTATATTTAATAGGACCATTGTAAAGAAACCGAGTTTATGGAAAGGGGGGGGGGTAGCTTTTGTTTTCGGCTCAGTAGAATGTTATGCCCAATTTACACATTAAAACGAAACTATATGTACACAAGTATGTACAAATATCCACATACCGTACGAAAAAGAAATACACCTCACCTAAATATACATCTTGACGAGTTCACAATATAGGAATGCATATGTAAAGACCAAAAAATGTCTAATAGTAAAACAAAGTATTACATTGTAAGGATGCACATATGTAAGCTTTGTGAAGAAATATATAAGAAACACGTACATGTACGTACAAATGACTAATCCATTATACTGTTTAAATGTGTCCCAAAAACTAACCTTACCGGCACGTTAGTAAAATAATACACGCAAAAGTATATATAGCTTTACTATATATATTATGGTATCACATTGTATCACCGATACTAATATATGCTAATCGTATATTTCACAGTACATATTAATAAATGTCCCATTCTCATTCTATTCTAGTACATCGTATCAGTTCACCACTTACAGATGTGTAACTATGATGCAAAGTCGATCATAGACAAGACATGGAAGGATACAGTTACTTCAAAACATACTCATATCTGTGAATGCTGTGTACCACACTGAGCATGACAGTAAGCTCACATAAAACTCTACCATACTGAGACTAGCAATCAAATAACAAAAGGAATGACATTTGTAATGTTTTCCGTTGAGGATTATTGCGCATTATTGAGCATCAATAGGCATCATTGAGCATCATTGAATGTTACTGAGAATTATTAAACATTATTGAGCATCATTGAACTCACCCCATGCTGCGTAAAAGCAGAAGTAGTTCCAGAATACGTATTGCTGTTGTCATAGTTAACCATCGATAGCCGGGGGTGCTCTGTGGTGGGGGGACAGGGGCGTTACCTCCATCATCAGGGTCGGGACAGACGTCACCATCACAACCATCCCCAAACCGCTACCCCACGGACACTTCCAGACATCGCTGCCGCCTCTTGGGTAGATCGCCTCTTCGTTACGATATCGGACGAGACATAAGTTTAGCCTTCGTCTTCAGCGTAGTCGAGACCAGTTCGCTTGAATCGCCGGAGTCGAGCGACCGCGAATGTATGCGGAAATCCACTGTGTGAGAGTTGGCGAGTAGGCGCGATTCGCTGCAAATCTCTTGGGCCAATCCTCTGGACGAGCTGGAAGTATATCAGTATTGTATTTAGTTGGATGGTGAGGAAGAAGGGATGGGGGAGATGAAGGGAGGAGGGGAGGGAGGGAGAGATAGATTCTCTTAAAGCTCCTATTCCCACCCGTAACTTCAAACCTCCTCGGTGGAGTAGCACCTCTCCCTTAAGGGGAATGCACTCGGTGCAAACCATCAGAACTGGAGTACAAAGCATCATATTATTGGTGTCACGGAGTTCTCTTTGTATTTGAAGCTAGTTTCGCTATTAAACTTAACGTACTTAAATGTACTCGATTAAGTATGAGAAGTTCAGAAGAGTGGTGCTATGCTGTACACTTAGAGTATTCACATACGTTGTATGCGTTGTATACGTGCACTTCTATGTCTAGACAAATTACAACTCACAAACCATTGATGCGCATGTTGTCATTACTTTTGGAAATTGCCACCAAATATGTATATATAGTATATATAATTGCCACCAAATGTGTGTGTGTGTGTGTGTGTGTGTGTGTATGTGTGTGTGTGTATGTGTGTGTGTGTGTGTGTGTGTGTATATATATATACATATTTGGTGGCAATTTCCTACATGCGCATCAATGGTTTGTGAGTTGTAATTTGTCTAGACATAGAAGTGCACGTACACAACGTATGTGAATACTCTCAAAGTTTTTAACCTAATTTCATCATTCTTAATTTCCACTGCCATATAAGTGTACAGAGCACCGAACATGGTGTCTGCGCAATATTTTCATGTGAAGTATGTTATTGAAAGCTCGTGTTCCATAATTAGCTTTAATTAATTTACATGAAACTACTAATATAATTCAGTCTAGAGTAAACATTGCCCTGCTAGCGCGTTAAATAGCAGATTGAGTTGAATACTCCCAGGGAGTTGAAAAGGTGATATGGATGCACATCGATCCATAGACCGGGGTGATAATACAGCACTAGTAGCAAGCTTTCTTGCATGGATATGGGGCAGTATTGACATGCAAGTTAGTATTATAGATCACGCTAATGATTATACGATAGTGAGGTTTCTGTTCAATTTGCAGTAATTCTAATACTTATTATTCTGACTAGATTGCATGTCGAATCAGCTGTCGTAGGAATATAGGGGGATTCAACGAGATCGAGAACCTACGTTTATTTTTCTTAAACGTTGGATACCGTGCTTATACCCCCACTTACGATGCCCCCACCCTCGTTTTCACATTAGCTCCCCCTTTACTCAGGCATTCAACTGTGATACAACGTGTTTTGAGGACGTATCGACGGTCCAGTATCGACGTACTACGCACCAAGAGTAGCACTCGGCAGTTTCCGTAAATACTTAAAGGTTGAGGGAGTCCCAGAATCGCGGACTGGAATTATTAGGCTGGCGTTAAAACAAGTTTTAATTATTTTAGAACACTTCAAGGTGCATGCAGACTTTTAGAAACTAGCCACGTTGAATGTGTAAATATACGGCGAAATGCGAAATCCGGAGAGAGAGAAAAAAAGAAAAAAGAATGTTGATGCGGAGAAATCATCACATGGGTTTTTGAACCTATGTAGACATGTTGTTTACACATGATTTCCTGGGAGCTGTGTTCTATCAATAAAACTGAACAAAACAATAATTATAAGGCTGCTGTTCAACACATTTTAAGTTCGTGAAAATAACGTAGATTGCGGTGATATTGCGTTACATACCGGAAGTTAACCAGGGTACATCTGACCCAAAGACTCGGTTTTGTCTACTGATAGCTAAGCATTCTTCAGTTCTGCGCAAGCAAATGGAAACCAGTTTATCTGACTTGGCATTTGAGAGATTCTCGGCAAACAAAATAAGCTTCGAGATCAGATCTTACAGACAGACAGATATACATAAAATATAACAATAAAATATATACCGGGAAACAGAACTAGATGTTCCACATGGTAAAAATGCAGAAAAGAACAGAACAAGCCCCGATTTCTCGAAACAAACTTGAGTTTGAGATTTTTCTCGGCTGAGATTTCTCCCATTGACTCAGTGGTGTAACTTGAGTAAAATCTCAGCTGGGCTTGAGTTTTCATAAAGAAAAAGTGGTGCCACATACTTTATACAAATGTATGCCATGCTTTTAATTAAACATTAAAAATAATATAGAACCCTTGATGACATGGTGTAGGGGAGGGGGGTGTTATTTTTTTAATTTATTTTACCAGCGCCACTGACAATCTTATGAATGGAAAAAGTAGTTCCTATAGATGACCCCGGAGGATTGCCATTGCCATGGAGTAGTCTCTATAAAGCCTTAAAAGCGATATCCAGAATAAACAAAAATATCACGCGGTGATCTCTACAACCGGTATGTAAGAATTATTTTTAATAGTCAATAACTAGGTCCAATCACTCCTGCAAAGTGTAGGAATTATTCTCACTGTGTCCCTCCCTATTTCTTACCCGATGCATCAGCTTTAGCCTAAGTGGACCTCCCCTCCCCCCCCCCCTCCCCTCCCTTCCTTTCACTCCAGTTGTAACCGCTTGTGTGTACACATTACGTATGTAGTATGTATACATATTGTAGCCGACACACGAGTCACTGTACTATCATTGACACTAATGTAGCTGTAATGGAAGAGAGCATTCGCCTCCCAGGCATATGACCAGTTTAGTAGTGAGGGTACACAAAACCCAGTTAGCATGTTTGGTTTTTTAACCGCGCCTCGAGGTTATGAAACTTTTTTTAGTACAATGTGTCATTTGCACAGTGTGTCATTTGCTATATTGTGAAAAATATACCAGCTCTCTTCTTATACAGGTACACCACTACAGCAGCCCACGGGTAGAAACATTACCATCATTATATGTGATATAATATAT
>JAUTBT010023191.1:0-20482 GCA_032361225.1 Lepetodrilus schrolli
GTACATATGCATGCAAGCCATGATGTGAGTGAAACAATCTTGAAAGTGGCTTTAAACCCCAAATCAACCAACCAACCGTTACTCAGAGTGGGGCAGGAACGAATCACAGATACTCTAAAGCCGGTCTGAAATCGTTCTTACTCAAGCAACTTTCACGTGAAAACAGTTTGAAGGCGAAATTATGTGCACTCTCTCTCTCTCTCTCTCTTTTTCTCTCTCTTTCTCTCACTTTACCACACTCCAGGTGGAGACAGGCACCATGTACGAAATGGTGGTGACGACTCCGCAAGGCTTGTACAGGTACCGGACTGGGGACTGCTCCATTTTTAGCACGTGCACACGTATAACGGAATAAATATCAGCAATCTAGCAGTTACTACAAATGTGTATCATCAAATGCATGTGTGGTGAACTGATCTGGCACTAGGTCTTAACGGAAGTATAACATACAACTGATCTATCAGTAACTGGGGTTACAGGGGGTGAACTTTACAACTGATCTATCAGTCATCGGGCCTTGAAGGGAAAAACCTGAGCGGCAAGCCGTGTAATGTACGAGACCATGTGCCACTACATCCGATCCGCTGGCACGTCATCGAATTCGTATTATTTGTGTAGGAACACGAGAATAATATAATCTATTTGTTATGCGATGGATGGAAAATACAGAGCCATAGATGCATTGTGATAATACATTGTCTATAATAAATGTATCTAGAGGTAATCCATAACCAAACGTCTCCTATGTTGTTACCTCTGCAGGATCTGGTATTTCGGAGTTGTCCCTCGGAATCCGACCACTCGCACCACGTCCCCAGTCCGGAACCTGTACAAGCCACGCGGAGTCGTCACCACCATTTCGTACATGGCGCCTGTCTCCACCTGCAGTGTTTTAAAACCAGCATTAAAGTCACTCAAAAACAAAATTCATATTGTAAAAACCTAAAGAACTGATGATGCTACACCACGTGCAGTGATTGATTTCATTTCAAATGAGAACGGGCATGTGAAATGCTGGATGATTCTGTCAATAAATATGTTGCGCAGTAGTTTGAATACCGCGCGCGGCTGTCAGCCGTCTGACCGTGGACCAATTACAGCGTACTCTTCTAAACACGTGACTAATATCGAGGGCAATCCGATGGAGGCTCATGAAGGTATAATATATGCAAATGCGATTTTTAGGTAAAAGGATTTATTTCGATGGTTTTGCGTGGCATTTCATGCGTGAAAGTGCGGATTCTTGCAAATATAGCTCTATATTACATATGACCAATAATATAAACGGGCATAGGTAAAATCACACGATATTGGCCACATCGTTTTGAATCACTTTAATTGATAGTTCATCTTATCCTAACCGCCATCCTATTTAACTATTTCACCCACACTTTCCGAGCTGAAGATCTAGATGTGGCAGAGGTGTATTTGGCCACCTGCTATTTTCAAAGTTTGATATTACTAACTGCATGTTGATTGTTCAACCAAAATGGTTGTTTGGATTGTTTCGGACAGTATGGATCTTCAAGCAAATCTGTTATTACTTTAATGTTGTGTTACATTCGATAGTTCATTTGATGACGTGGGATTATCACCCTTTCTTCATGAGCATTGGATTATCACCCTTATTGAACAGTTTAGGTACACTGATAGATATCTCAAAGATGTCCATATATTATCCTATCCGGATCAACTGATATTTTGAGTCTGTTTTTATATGAATGCTTCCATTCGCTGCTTCAATCGTTCACTGGAAGTATCTCCAGTACCTCCTGGTCATTGAATTATCTCCCTTACCTCTTGGGCCAAAACAGGTCTCGGCGTCTCTTTATCGACCTGGTCCATCGGAATAAACTCGTAGAAGTTTAAATTTGGAAAGATGACGTAGTCGTCCCTGACTTCACGCGTCCCTTCCTTGTACACATCGTCGTCAAACAGCAACACGCCAAAGACCCCCTCCGTGGCCATGTGCCAGTTGCAGAAGATGGGGACGTCGTAACCCACGTATCTGTCCTGCACCAAGCGACTCTGTGAAGGAACAAGTCTACTGTATGTCTACCTAGAACCCATTATTTAAAGGTGTTCCTATTGCAACAACTAGAGCACAAGACTGTATGATGCCTTTATCAGCAATGCCTGCCCATTAATTACTCTGAATTGCTGAGTCATAATTTCATTTCTGCTAGTTTGCTTTGTCGTTGAATCCATTGGATGTCCAATATCGGTAATGTTTAATATAACACAGAATGAATTACAGCTGTTAAGTGTTCACTGGGAAGAACGTATTGAAAAATGATGTGCGAAAAGAGTGCAAATGAGTGTTTGCTGATTCTGCATTTATTCCGTCAACTGATGGAACTCTACGACCGTTCACTATGTGCGTCTTAAATACAACGTTGTATCATTTGGGGATGATATTCAGATATATGGTCATGTTTTAGTTCATTTAAATACGATATACTACACATGTCCAAAGTCAAAAAGTTCTTTCATTGGCAAAGTGACGTCAATCAAGATCAAAGTACGACGCGAATACCTAACCAATCTTTGTCTACATATTTATGTTGTAAATTGACCTTGACATTGAATAACGGTATAAGCAGGATTTTAAACAAATATGTTTCTATTTCGTAGAAGTTTTTGTTCAGCCACATTGCAAATTTGATAGTGAAGGAATATGGAAATGTACAAGTATTAATGAGTACGGTACGACGCGAACTTTATCTTTTGTAATAGCAATTAAGACCATGATTTAATGGATTATTCCGGTGTAACTGGCCTTATAGCTTTCGTAGAACAAGCTGTACACTCGGGGGCCACGCCGAGTCTGCCCAGTAATCAACCATTTTCTTATTAAAATAGGAAACCCACGTTTTAGTATGAAACTAAACTAGGTGAGGTATATTCCCCGAACCCGGACCTGGACTTTCTGTCTATTCCCCGGACCCAATTCAGTCTGATTGGCTCACGTGACCCAAAATATGAATAACTTATTTTCATAACCATAACACTAACCGTAACCACGTAAACCAATCAGACTGCCGGGAATTGGGTCCTGGTTAAATTATGCATGTACACTCTGTTTTAGCAATCGTCATCGCGCAGGTATAACAGGTGCGACACTTGCTTAGTGCATGCATCATGTAGACACACCTCGTGGGAGAATGTTCCTGTACACAGTGCAATGATTCCTCCAAGACGAGGCCAAATCTTCGGCACCATCGCTTTAAACCCAGACCTGAATATGGCTTCTAGCTCATCGGCCCGAGTTGGTTCCGGGGTCAGCTGCTTGTTGAGGGCAGTTCTGACGTCATCGGGAATGTCCAACTCAGAATCAAGTTGACCTGTTCTTACATCGCGGACTAGCTTCTGCCAGTTGCATTCAACGAGTGATAGAATCATAAGCAATACGGAAGAGGTCATCGCCATCAACACGCTAACCTCTCGTTCTCGCAATGCAAACACCAAGTGGATGTACTGTCCAGTGTGCTCGTCATGAATAGTGTAACCTTCTTTAGGTGTAGTGTTGTTTGGTGTGTGCTTAAGAATTGTCGCAGAGATTGATCCAATCTTAAATCCATTCCCTACGTCCACGGACATGCTCTGTACCCAGAACCAAGGCTGAAACTTGGCACCAAATAACTTTGGAAGAGAGTCGAGTAATGTAGGTAATGGTAATAAAGCTGCAGAATAGTAGCACCGGACATTGCCTGCGCGACTGATCGGATACAGTTTACTTTTACCGGAAGTTGTGCCAGAAGTCGCTCCAAAAAAGTCGACGTTTTCCTGAAAGAGGATATTATTTTCACCAGCCAGACAACGATCCACGTATGGTTTGTAGTTGCTATAGTCGCTAAGCTGAACACGTGACCGGAAGTCTTTCACAGTCTTTATATCCGCCATGTTGTGGTCCTTGCCATATATGGTATGCTTGCCAGTGTTCAGTATCTTTAGTAGTGTTTTCTTCTGGGTTTTCTCCACGTCACGACATTGGCGGTTAAATCGCCACAGAAACACACGGCACATAGTCTGGGCCACCAGTCGCTCCGTGTACGAGTATAGAACGCCAGACAAAGTCAGGTTTGCCGCGGGTTTCAGACTCCATATATGGACAGAGAGGGCACAGAATAGGAATAGCAATATTGACGGCAGATATCCTGTGGAAGACATATCATATGTACATTTTAAACTAAATCTCGAAATTTTATTAAACAACAATTGGCAAAAACAGTAGACTGTCCCATCGATGTCTCATATATGCTAAACACAGTCGTTTTCCACGTAGGAAATTATTTTACATGGAAACTAACTATCGGTAAACACACACCACACACACACACACACCACACACACACACACACACACACACCACACACACACACCACACACACACACACCACGCACACACACCACACACACCACACACACACACACACACACACCACACACACACACCCAATGGTTACACACACAACTGGACATACCTGCTGCTGAAGACGTCACCATGGCAACTCTGACTGCCACAGCTACGCTTCCAGTCCCCAAGACCAAGAATATTATTTCCCACGTCATTTCTGTACAGACCTGATCACTTTGCTTCAAGAGACGGTGAATACACTGGCTACGACCGTCCAGTCCCGTACCATCCAGCCTGTTGACATATGAGACCGTGCACATCGAAACATGTGTTGCCTTTATAGTCATATTAACAGTGGCCGATGCCGAGCTCCATCGAGTATACAGCTTAATATGACACTAGTCGTATATTATTGTTAATGCTATTTTTTTTACGCATTCGAGTTCGTGTCTTTCTGATTTGAGCTAATTTGTGACGTTAAGCATTTGTTACTTTGTGACCTAAAACACGTGTTACTTTGTGACGCGAAGTATATGCTTCATTGTGTTACCTTGTCACGTGAAGTATGTTTTACTTTGTGACGTGAAGTGTGTCTTACTTTGTGACGTAACGTGTGTGTTGCCTTGTCACGTGAAGTGTGTAATACTTTGTAAAGCGAAGTATGAGTTACTTTGTGACGTGAAGTATTTGTTTCTTTGTGACGTGAAGTATAAGTTACTTTGTGACTCGAATACAAAGAGACTGGCGTGGGAAAACAGTAAATTGACCATATCTCGCTCAGATTTGGAGGTAGAGACATGACATTTGTACCAAAATGGAGCATATGCATAGTGCAGTACTATCCCATATGATATGCCTGAAATAGAAAATATTTAATTTTTATTTTAATTACATTTTACATAAATGTGGAGTTTTGTAAACAAATCCATAACATGCTAAATTCTATGGAATCTAAGAGAAAACTACATTTGAGTATAAAAATGCACCAACGTGTTCTATAATCAAACGGATTTGTTGTACTACCAAATTTAGCACGTTAAAGTATGCATAAGTTGGAATTTCAGTCGTTTCCATAGCAATATATAGAAAGTACGCCAATTCCTTCCATTACATTAGTCATGAGTAAATTACATACACTAACAAAGTGGAAATGAACTAGAATTATCTTGTTTATAAAGGCAAATCAGTGGGTGTACACAATTGTGTCTGTTGGCAATATTTAAAATCCAATATGGCCACCAAATGCGCCAAAAATCATTAATAATACCATAACTCATTACGTATTTGTGCTAGATATATTAATTTTGGTTCTATACCCAAGGTTTTAAGCATGGGGAATCTATTGGAATAATTATGAATGTCATTTGACCTCTATATTAGCATAGAATTGTAATAGAGTTTTAAATTTGGCATGTTATGGATTTGTGAATTTATGTAAAAAATAATAAATATAAAAATAAAATATTTTCTATTTCAGGCATATCATATCATATAATACTACATTATGCATAAGCTCCATTTTGGTACAGATTTCATGTCTTTACCTCCAAAACTTAGCGATATATGGTCAATTTACTGTTTTCTCACGCCAGTCTCTATTTTGTACATGTTGCCATGGAAACGGCTCTAGTGCCATTTTACACGCATTTTAAAGTCATAAATTTGATATTACAATAATCTTAAAGAACACATTGGTGTAATGTTTTACTTGAATATAGCACTCTTGTCTTAAAATTCTGAATATAATGTTTTCGTGGGAACATAATTTTTCCGGTGGACTCTACTGAACATTTTGGTACCCATGACAAATTGTCCTCGGGTGGGTGGGGTGCATGGTAGGTCTACTCGGCTCCTGGCCTATAGTGTTTAGTTGTTGAAAACATAAGAGAATTCATCACATAAAACATAAAACTTTCACTGTACTTATCTTACAACTCCAGTCTATATAGACAACGCAGTTATTCTGTGGTATAATACTCTTCATTTAACAAGAGCCCGTGTCTTTTTCAATTCAATTCAATTACACGGATGGTAGAGCCGAGTTTGCTTTATGTTTTCGTGAAAACAGGCCAAAACCCTCGTAGATTCTTGTTATGTAACATCACCAACATTGAAGGTTTAACACTGGTTTAAACATTTCCACTATATAAACTTCATTGTTGCTGTTTGGGATTCTATGTCACGAAATCATTAGCATATTACCCACATGCCTCTGTGAACATTTAGGTAAGCTTCTGTAGTAATAATAAGAATGTGTTAAATTACATATAAACTATGGCATTATATCAATTGTGTGCAATTAACTATTTATCGTGTTTGTTTATCGACTGCTTCTCCGTAATATATATTATTTTATTCTCTAATATATTTGATACACCTGATTTGTATTTTTTTTTATATAAAAGCTAGAAGTTCAAGCTGCATGTAATATAAAGATGTTCAATTAGATGGACACCGATTTCATATAGAGAGTATAGTGACCCGGTCGAATTCGTCCAAGTTCACAGGCATGTGGGTAATATGCTAATGATTTCGTGACGTAAAAACCAAACCAGCAACAATGAAGGTTATATAGTGGAAATGTTTAAAACACTGTTAAGCCGCCATTGCACATGATGAAGATGGTACATAACCAGAATCTACAGGGGTTTTGTCAGTTCTCACGAAGACATAAAAGAAACTGGGCTCTACCACCTGTGTGATTTATCAATTGAAAAAGACACGGGCTCTATGTAAATGGATACGACTATAGCCAGGCTTTCTCTATAACGTGTTCATCTACAAACCTGGCAGTATCGTTAAAATATTGTAGAACAATATTACGCTAAGCCCAAACGTAACTTCTCTGCGATATATCTGTATTTTTAAAAATGAAATTCCTACTTTCCAACCCGTATCGGGGAGGTTTTATCATACCACGGTTAACTGGTTCTTCATCACATCAGCGATACGCAGTATTATGCACTAGTATCGAGCTACAAGATTAAACTCCACACCGCTGCGTCCTTGTAGCTATTTCCGGTTCATCAGTACTCCTCCTACAGCGGGATAAAGCTATAAGATATCACTATGCACGGCGATGATATCCCAAAGCGTCAGAATCGTCATGATCGCATAATAGGATAATAATTAGAAAGGCGAATCCTGCCTCCATGTGCTTCAAAGATAGCAGACTGAGATCGTAATTATCGAGTTTCGTGGATTACAGATTCCGAATGTCACTACGCCACTGTGCAGGCAGGTTTGACGTCCCGATGTCAATACGCCACTGTGCAGGCATGTTTGACGTCCGGAGGTCACTACGCCACTGTGCAAGTAGGTTTGACGTCCGGAGGTCATTACGCCACTGTGAAGGCAGGTTTGACGTCCGGAGGTCACTACGCCACTGTGCAGGCAGGTTTGACGTCCCGATGTCAATACGCCACTGTGAAGGCAGGCTTGACGTCCGGAGGACACTACGCCAGTGTGCAAGTAGGTTTGACGTCCGGATGATGTACATCATGTCATTGTGGAAGCTTTAAAAACAAGACAGCCATGGCCCATGCCACCGACTCGGATGGTAGTCCGTTGGATAACACCGATTTGTTGTAGTTGCTATTGTTGTATTTTTGGTCACATTGTCTTTTTTGTTGTCTTTTCTTTTAGTTGTCGCAATACAGGACACCGTCTGATTATGCAAATCCCATAAACTACCAAAGGGAGATAACCAGACGGTGTGATGTGTTGCGCTCCGCTACTCATAGTCCGGAGGCTTAGCAAAATTTCATGTACTTTTTAATACAAGCATGAAATTTGGCACACAGTTACTATACCCCATAGTGATGTATTCCAAAACGAGACCCCAGCTGGATTTGACTTCTGGTGGCCATGTCAGCCATCTTTAAAAATGACCGACATGCTAATCTCCATGTCATATCATAGCTACTAATAAAGATAGGGACTCAATTTTAGCGTCTATACTCTATACCCATGTGTTCAGGGTCAATGAATCCAAATATAACAAAAAGTTTAACTGTCGGCAATTTTGTTTTCCAATATGGCCGCCTCTGGATTAAAAATTACAGTTTCGTACATTGTTTGCGTCTAGACCAATCATCTAATACATCTATAACAGAATATGACAAAACCATTGAAATTGTGTGAAATAGACACTTTTCCCACTGTGCTAGGCTAGAGTACTATTAACTATAATATTTGTGAATAAGTAAAAACAGATGAAACGTTGATATTTAATGACGCATTTGGCCGTACTTAATACAAAGTAGGTATTTAGTGGCGCTGGATATGTACAAAGCATGAGCTGGTAGTCTTCTAATCTTGTATCAGATTAGCATCAATTACCATCATTCGTAAATTGGATGGTCTTTTCAATGTTAATGGTCTTGAAACCAAATTCATACACAAACATGATATTACCATAAGAGCCATAATCTACACTACAAAGAGAACGTTCTACAACGTGCAATACAGCGCAAGAATAGTGACAGTAGCCGTGAGAAGCCTACGAAATTTGCATGACAGAAGATATTGAAGTTTGATCATTCCGATACCCAGTGATACCACCTATCTCTTTTGAAACAACCGTAAAATTCAACTACATGTCTCCACAATGTATGAATTGAAGATTATCTTCAGTGTTTGATTGAATGTCTGCAGCTTCCCCATATACAGCCATGAACGTTACTTGTGCAGACCTAATCTGTGGCAACACAACTGTTCCAACTCTCAGAACTGATAGCTAGAAAAGCATCTCTCCCAGCTGTTATTGGATGGGGCATTAGATACCAAACATTTTAAGACTATATCCAAGGACATGAAACACGACATTAATGTAATGTCACTCTCAATACTATTCGATTGTGTTTCACACATGTCTGCCGATATAACAAATTCTCCTATCAAATTATTTGAATCAATAGAAGGTCTTTACTTCACAGCCGTATTTATAACATTAGTGGTAGACATAGACCGTGACCATGGCCACAGCTCAGCTAGTGCTCCATCATTCCATGGACATTATACGATATTTACCTTTTCCAGCATATAGTAATAAACAATATCAGAACTCTCGCTCTTTGGCAGACATGTGTTCATAATGGGAAATCACGAGAACAAAAGCAGTTGAATATCATGAAACTTGATCGTCTGTCAAGTATGGTAAAACAGGCCCCAAGATTATCGAACATTTTCGATTATGATTTCATGCTCAAAGTTTAGTTCACAAATTCTCATATAAAATTTGAGCTTGAGCATGAAATCGTACTTAAAGGTTCCTTAACTTCGGTGCCAGAGTGGCATAATTGTTCTATTCTAGAGAACGGCTACACCTATCATCCCTTTCTACATCTACGAGTCAGAAAACAAAGGCAGATGTGTTGGTATGTGTTCAAGACTAGTATTACATCATGACACATTCACGCCCACAGGATGGACAAATCATCATCATTCACTATGATGCTACTACAATTATTAACGTATCCAAGCCATGAATCTGAATTTAATAATTATTATGTCACGAATGTTATGCAATTTGCATTCGTAAGCAGTTTAGTGATGAGGTACTGACAGTAGGTATGATATTTTATACATACTGGACAGAACATAAGAACATAAATACGACGGAATACGGTCTGGGATAATGGCACCTGCAGACCTATTGAAGTTGTTGAAGTTGATTGAATGTCACTACGCCACTGTGCAGGCAGGTTTGAGTGTCTCCATTCCCATGTGAATTTCTTAATTTTTTTAATTGTTTAATGAGGTGTTTTTTAATTGGGTTTTAGAGCCGTTTTCAAGATTATTTCACTTATACACACGATGAGGTGGGCTACCGGCATATGTTCAGGAATGGTTGGATGAAGCTGAGCATGGCATTGAAAGGAAACACAATCTGATCTGCATGGGCCATGGAATGTCTTCAATGAAGACACAAGACCATAGCTGATAGCACAACGACAGAGAACATTCTGGATATTCTTCCCACAATATAGATACAAGTATTAGTATTGTAGCACCTCATTTGCCAAGTCTAGCGGAGTTTTGGTGAATTTCGGAGAAGTCCAATGTATAGCAAGTGAAAATGATGACTCGACTAGCTGCTAGGAAAGTATGTTGAATTGTTATACAAACAACACTCACAGTGTCATCATGGAACACTACAATCCAGTAGTGTGCAAATGCATTTGTGCAGATTCAAGTCACATATAATTTCAGCTGTTACTTGTTCACAGTGAAAACAGATCCTCCAATCAATTATCAACACAATGTTTACGATTTTTCTATACTTTTTATATTTGGATTCCTTGACCCTGAACAGGTGGGTATAGACGCTATCTTTATTAGTAACTAAGATATAAGACATGGTGATTAGCATATCGACCATTTTTTAATGATGGCTGCTATGGCCGCCAGAGGTAAAATCCAGCTGGGGTCCTGTTTTGAAATGAATCACTATGGGGTATAGTAACTTTATGCCAAATATCATGCTTGTATCACAAAGTGCACGAATCAAGCCTCCGGACTATCATAATAACGTGCACGTAAATATTTGTTAGTAGCGGTCGGTAAAAGGGCGGTAAGCTGTTTGCCTTAACGTAGCTCGAGATTTTTAAGTGGAAAACTCGTCTTATTTCCGACTTTCACAGCATATATTCCCAATTCAATGCAGTGACATGAACATTTGAATGCACGAGCCTGTCGTATTAACAAATTAGCTATGAAAGTGGAGGTGGTGTGGGTTTCCAGCCGGTAGGACTGATATATTTTTAATATGTCATCGATGTGTTTCTATTTCTCTAGAGATTTGGAATTAATGTGTAGTTGATTTGAAGTTGATTTGAATGTAGTAGCACTAGTTGTAGTTGTAGTTGTAGTTGTAGTTGTAGCTGCAGTGCCAGTCCAGTCTGTTATAAACCCATCAACTGTCCCCGTAGTGCTATCTGAGTGCCACACAGAACACTGATTACCGAGCGTGGATTCAAACTCAAACTCATCTCAAGCTGGGTGGCACACAGAACACTGATTCCCAAGCGTGGATTCAAACTCAAACTCATCTCAAGCTGGGTGGCACACAGAACACTGATTCCCGAGCGTGGATTCAAATTCATCTCAAGCGTGTGATCTGGGAACTTTTGTGATTCTCATTATCAAGCTCACTCTCATATGGAGATTTCAAGTGAGCCCTATGTTTACGTGTCAATTGTGTGTTTTAAGGGCAATGATGTGTCTATATTATACATTAGGTTAATACTATGTCGACAACAAACTGCGTCTATATAGCTCTAGCTTGTCGGCCTCGAAATAGTCACCCGGATGTTAAAGTGAATTATGGGACAACAAAATGATGAGTTTGTTGTTGAACTCACTCACACATCTATTTGATCGTGTGTCGCGGTGTCATACTTCCACGGTCTTCACAGTATTTATATCAATTATAATGATGATCAGCCACACGGGTTGTGGACAATTGAGTGACAATTATCGTTAACTGGCCTAATTGGTGTTTCATGCGTCCCCACTCAGACCTCGATAGTCAATGCTACACAGTGTCCTGTGTCCCTTCATTAACCATAACTGGCGCATCGTGATAGTAAACCGCGCAGAATTATTACACTTATACACATTCAGCAATCAACGAACGGTAACTGCGTCAAGCGAGCCATTCTACCGCGGTTAGAGCGTCGTAATGGCGGACAGTGAACCTTACCTGTAACAATTGGAATGTTCCAGAATCCAGCCAATCGCGCGACTCCTTCCAGAGCGTAGGCGCACGCTGGACCAACCAGCGCCACGATACCTTCCCGGTAGTAGAGGTCGGCAGCCACGCCTGTATCAACAACAAAAATGACACCATATTGATTATCGTAATAATTATCATTATCATCGTCATTATCATCGATATCATAATTATCATCAACATCATTACTGAAGGAAATGTTATAATGCTGTAATTACTCTCTAATAAATGCAATGGCAATCGCGAGTGTCAATGCACTCTCACGGTTAAGAACGGGGTTTCAGGAATATTGTTACATCATCTACGGACATTCACCGTCTGTTGTTAGAAAACACACGCAGCGTTAACGTAGGCACAGAAGATCCACTCATCCTTTGGATATCGTTCTTTCCAGTATTGAGCATCACTAAGATGGAACAGTCTACCTAAAAAACTCTCCTACACACCAATGTTTCAAATCCCGTCTCAAGACCGATCTTTTCAAGAAATACTATGATTAGTATTGTGATTGTAGTGTTAGCATTAACTCGAGAGTCGACACTGGACGTTATATCAGGTAGTTAGATACACACTGGACGTGGGTGCAGCGAACCAATTGACATCATGGATATGTTTAATTTTAGAAACACGACCACTACTTAGGACGTCCTAAAACGAAGCAAAACCATGCAACACGCCACAAATATAGTCGTCTCAAGTCATCAGGCAAACCATGTGACGGAATCCACGCGGTAAAAATCGTATTTTCATTATAAATACATTACCTAGCTTATCCCCTTGGTTGTTGATTTGGTTTGCTATCATGGCTTGCATGCATATGTACTGCTTGTACTAGTCTGGATGTGTACTAGTTTTAATAGTGCTAGTTCACTTGGAGGTATTTAATGCGCAGATAGAACATGAATACCCCACTCAGACACAGTATACTGACTCCGAGCCGACCAGTCCTTGCTTTACCCCTTTAATGCTGAGCGCCAAGCAGGGGAACAACAAGTACCATCTTTTAGCGTATTTTGGTATGACCGGGGATCGAACCCGCGACCTTCCGCACTCCGAGCCGACGCTCTCACCATTACGCCTCCGAGTCGACTAGCTGTCCCCTTGGTTACGACGTTATTGCGACGTACATAATTTCGACATCTTCATACCTAAATGTATGACATCCAAACTAGTTACGACAAGCATAATGTATGACATCCAAACTAGTTATGACAAGCATAATGTATGACATCCAAACTAGAACATGTTAGAACATACCCGGAGTTTATGGTATGCCAAGAGTTTTGTTTAGCATACCCCGTATGGAAAGTTCTACTGGTTTGCTTTTATTATTTGATCATCTGCTGATGTAAGAAACTGACGTATTGTTACACGTGGCTTGTCAAAAATGTACACAAGTACACGTAACTTATATACTGTATATTAATTAATTAAACAAGGGGAAGTTATGGGGGCCCTATTATGAGCGTACTTTAAGAAGCATCTTACGGGAGTTCGGTAGCACGGTAAGTGTTTCTCTCCGATACTACTTACACCGACAACAACAATTAAGCCTTTGTTTCGTATCTCCGATTTCAAACGTATAATGAACTCTGGGTGAATGCTACAGAACTTGCTATTACCAGCACCTATACAAATTAAATGGGCTATTAGTCATGCATGGCATTTATCTATTCCGACCGTTTAGTCTTTCGGGAGCATTTCGGACACGGTCAATGAAAATTAATTTGTGATGATTGTCCGCCGCATAGATATGACGGCAAGAGCTGGATTGGCCAATTGCCACGCAGCAGTACCGCAGTCCGTGCTATGACATCATAAAAAGCACTCATTAGGGTTTCCAACAGACCCTTTCTTCTCAATCCGTACGATTCTAATTCTACCTGTATATACTATACATAATCAAGCTTGCTATTAACATTCTTAGTAGATGTACTTTGGGAATACTGACAGAGTAGACACATGATAACATAAGATGTGAATTTGACAGATTGCAACTCTCTTCAGCTCTTTATTACATCCTTTAAACTTTACGGTCTCCAGGCAACTTACAATATAATCTATTTAAGGGAAAGCGTACGGTCTACCCCTATATATAGTGTATTATAGTATAGTTTTACCCTGAACTATTATAACGTTAAAGTACTCTGTATATGTTCTGGTAATAGCAATCGTCCATTCCCGGCAAACACACAACGTTATATAACGTTATGTTGTGTTAATGTTATAACGTTATTACAACGTTGTAATAATGTTAAATAACGTTGTGTGTTTTCAGGGTTAGTCATGCATGGAATTTATCTATTACGGCCGTTTAGTCTTTCGGGAGCATGTCTATACTTAGTTCAGGGCAAAACTATACTTTAATACACTATAAATTGAGGTAGACCGTACTCTATTCCTATTCTAACATTGTATACATTTGTTGAATAAAGAAGTTTACATCGACCGTCCGTTTACGAATACATAACCTGGGCTCATAAACTGGCTGTTCCATTAACTGGGTGTTGCCACAGACACTCTGACGTCGTATTGTCTGTATGTCACCAGGGGTGCGTTCAGGCTGCATTACCTATCTCTACATAGATCTACGGAAACCGTTCAGCCAGCATGTGTAGTACTATGTAGTATTACATTTCACTACGGGTCTGGACCCCGTAGTATTTTGTAGGAAAACCAAAAGCATGAAGCGAATGGACTGGACGCATGCGCACACCGATTTGCTGCTATTTTGCTACTAACCCGTTCAGCCAACCAGGGATTAAAAGTAAGGGCACATGACGTCATTGGCATTTTGCCAACTCACTTTACTGCACCTTTGTTCTCACACAGTAATATGTTAGAATAGTCAATAAATATAATTATTATATTATTTCCATGTTGTGGGATGCTAAATGTATCAGTCACGACGTCGCCTAAGGAAAGGCTCATTCTAAATAATGCAATGAGCCGTATTCAGGGGCGTAGCTTGGCTTAAATTAATATGTAGGCCGAATCATCAATGCTAGGGGGGTCTGGGGGTTGTCGGATGTGTCGCTGTGTTTAAACTTTTGGAAAAAGTGTAGGCCGCGGCCTATAGGAAGCGATGCCCATGGTATTTACATCGTGGCCACTATAATTATTGCATCATACCATTACAGAAACAGTGCATTATTTTGTTAAATGGATCCATTCAATTTATTCAGGTTTCTATAAAACGACACCTTATACACGTCGATGCTACTGTTTCTGTTACTTACTCTATTTTACTGGCAGGACAACTATTTTATATAGACATTACTGGCAGGACAACTATTTAATATAGACATTACTAGCAGGACAACTATTTTATATAGACATTACTGGCAGGACAACTATTTTATATAGACATTACTGGCAGGACAACTATTTAATATAGACATTACTGGCAGGACAACTATTTTATATAGACATTACTGGCAGGATAACTATTTTATATAGACATTACTGGCAGGACAACTATTTTTTTCAAAGAAAAAACGCTGGATAACAAGAATATTATTATGGCGTTATAATAATCATGGTAATTCGTTACTCCAAGAAAGATGGAAAAGTAGACTACTATAAGTAAACTTGTCCATAATTCGATCACTGAGTATCACGAGCTTTAGAGTAGTGTTCGGTTATCTCGCAGGTCAGCTGTGTTTATAGTGTAGCACTAAATCGCAAACCTGAGATAAATAAACCGAGATAATACACAAGCACCTGTTAAAGACAGTCGTTGTATTTGAGGCCGTCTAAATACATATTGATATCCTCAACTAATTGCCCATCTCGCTCGTCAAGTCGATAGCTCACATTACTGGTAGCAGCCTCTGAGTTCTTCCAAAGTAGACTCCAAGCCGTGTTTCCCTCATCATATACAGCAGTAATACTGCCTGCTACTAATTATTGTTCAGATATCTCAGATAAAATCGTTACTGTGATGGCCACATGGCCTCAGGGGACTCGCTGGTTGACTCGAGTGTAAAGGTCAGTTGTGTGGACATCGAGTGTAAAGGTCAGTTGTGTGGACTTCGAGTGTAAAGGTCAGTTGTGTGGACATCGAGTGTAAAGGTCAGTTGTGGTGGACATGGAGTGTAAAGGTCAGTTGTGGTGGACATCGAGTGTAAAGGTCAGTTGTGGTGGACATCGAGTGTAAAGGTCAGTTGTGGTGGACATTGAGTGTAAAGGTCAGTTGTGTGGACATCGAGTGTAAAGATCAGTTGTGGTGGACATCGAGTTTAAAGGTCAGTTGTGGTGGACATCGAGTGTAAAGGTCAGTTGTGGTGGACATTGAGTGTAAAGGTCAGTTGTGGTGGACATCAAGTGTAAAGATCAGTTGTCTGGACATCGAGTGTAAAGGTCAGTTGTGTGGACATCGAGTGTAAAGGTGAGTTGTGTGGACATCGAGTGTAAAGGTCATTTGTGTGGACATCGAGTGTAAAGGTCAGTTGTGTGGACATCGAGTGTAAAGGTCAGTTGTGTGGACATCGAGTGTAATGGTCAATTGTGGTGGACATTGAGTGTAAAGGTCAGTTGTGGTGGACATTGAGTATAAAGGTCAGTTGTGGTGGACATTGAGTATAAAGGTCAGTTGTGGTGGACATTGAGTGTAAAGGTCAGTTGTGGTGGACATCGAGTGTAAAGTTCACTGACACAATCCAAGCTAAATGACGCAATCCAAGTTCAATCACACAATCCAAGCTCACTGACACAATTCAAGCTCACTGACACAATCCAAGTTCAATCACACAATCCAAGCTCACTGACACAATTCAAGCTCACTGACACAATCCAAGTTCAATGACACAATCCAAGCTCACTGACACAATCCAAGCTCACTGACACAATCCAAGCTCACTGACACAATCCAAGCTCACTGACGTGTTGGGGACGGAAACTCCTAGCGGTCACGACGCCGGTGTCAACTATTCCAGCTGTTCTGATTGCACGAATCCTGCAAGTCACGCAGGTTAATGAGAGACTTAGAGACTCTACTAATCATCTAGTTACTAAGTTAATCTCACGGTCGAACTGGTTTTTCTCCATATTTAACTTTACCGCTAGTTCCCGGGTACAAGTAGCATGAATTAACAAGGACTTACTCCAACATGAACGTCATAGACTTGCACTACTAGTAAAGATTTACTCCAACTTGAACGTCACAGACTTGCATTACTAGTAAAGACTTACTCCAACAACAACGTCATAGACTTGCAGTACTAGTAAATACTTACTCCAACATGAACGTCACAGACTTGCACTACTATTAAAGACTTACTCCAATAACATGAACGTCACAGACTTGCACTACTAGTAAAGACTTACTCCAATAACATGAACGTCACAGACTTGCATTACTAGTAAAGACTTACTCCAACATGAACGTCATAGACTTGCACTACTATTAAAGACTTACTCCAATAACATGAACGTCACAGATTTGCACAGCTAAACGTGTACTTAAGATATATTGATCTATACAGCTAAACGTGCTCTTGATTTAAATTGCTCTATACTAGGTGTACCACACATATAGATACATATATGTGTATAACCTGCAAACACACGACGCTATTTAAGAAATGACCGTAATGTATGGTTGTTCACTGAAGTATGAACGATTTGAAAGTGCTGGTTAAACTCGTGTGAACGTTCGAGCAAATCGTTCATACTTCAGTGAACAACCATCAAATGACGGTTATTTCTTATAAATTCTAACGAACTAAGTTCTGATGGTAGTGATGATCTCATAAACCGTGGCGCATTAATACAATCAAACGGACATTTTCTGTGTGGGTCTTCCGATTGTCGACTCGTTTTTATGTAGAGCATTTTCTTGATAAATATGATCGGGAAGGAACAGTTATTAAAACAACACGAAGGTAGGAGTTCGTGAGAGGTACTAACCATGTTCTGAATCTTAAAATGCATATTATACTAGCTGTTTATTAATGGACAAACTTCTGCTACGATGACCCGATCTTTAAATCGTTAGACATGATATTATTGTTAGATTCTGATACTAGCTGCGACTGGAATCATGTAGCTATAACGTTAGATTCACTTAGTTGTTAGATGATGTACACGTACACCAAATATGACAATGGTCTAGATGTAGTCATGAAAACCTGCATCTTTATTTTGTAGTCGAGACAGCTATGACGTAAAAGAACAATGCTGACATTGTATACACGGATGTTGAAACGTTTCGTGAAGTTTCCATGAGTATGAACGCAACAATTTGTCGTGTAAATTTTGTCACGTTACCATGTTTTAGCCAATCGGCAGTTGCGAAATCGTGTAAACGCCATAGTAAGAAATTATATAACGTTATTACAACGTTGTGTGTTTGCCGGGTAGGAGTTTTGGAGTGCAATAAACCCATGCTATAAATATAAATATGTTCACTAATGCAATAACACAATAGATTTTTATAATTGTATTCATATGCGATATCAAAGTCGTTTGGGACTTCTTTTAGAGCTTCTTCTTGGGACTTAATTTGTCGTATATAAAGTTAAAACGTTTCTTCAATTTAATATGCATTTATTAATATTATTAATAAGTACATATTTATTTGGTACTATATCTTGTCGGCGTGCTTTAACCCGGTTCCCAAGACATTTGCCTACATATTGTGTTTTTGACTGAAAATCGATATTACAACACTTTCTAAATTTATGTGATAAATAGAATCTCACATTCGTGTTCATATATTACTAAATTTATTAAACTCGTTGGCAAAAATTATATTAGGTTCTGTACAAACAGAAAGAGGTCTAGATATCTCGAGGTATTGGGCCCAGGGATCACCAACAGTTGACCACTATCGGTGCCACGGCGTGACCACAGCTAGATATAGGCTATGTACAAAATAGCTGGCTGATCACGTAGATAATTAATGTATTCTAATCATGGTTGGAGTGTTTTCCTGGACAAGACAAGACGTCGAGGAAATTGGTCTGGATTAGGCTGCACTTGCACTGACGACTAGTGGCCAGTGGCCACTCACATAATGTCCTGCAGGTCACGTGACATCGGGTATTGTACAGCACAGGAATACTACAACAACAAGGCGATCTACGGATTAAATAACTTCAACAATATACAACGTTCACGGAGTTAACCATAGAGAATACAGTATAGTGACGATATCCTGTCGTTAGTCTATCGTTTGTCTATAGTTGTTCTATAGTTGATCGTTGCTTCCATTGTTCTGGGTGGTCGCCAGGTAGTAAGTCGCCCCAGTCACTCGGGACATTTAATAAAAGATAACGTATATGTCGATTTAGTATAAATCAGAATCTTTTTACGAATTGTAGTTTTCTCTCAACCTCAAAACATATTATAGCTTATGTAGTTTATAAGCAATCTATGGCTACAATTATTGTGGTTTCATTTGTATTCCATCTGGGTTAATATGTTAGCTGGCATATACGTTACATACACGTTACATATACGTTACATACACGTTACCGGACTACAAACTTCGTATAATGTCTTTGTTGAACTTGATTTATCGGTGTATTGATTTTCTAAATTTGAGTTGATACATTTCATTTCAAAAGAGACTTGCTTGGATTTTTTTTCTGTATATCTACAGTAATGTATTCAGTATCTCCAGTCGTGTATATGTATATTTATCAGTTACTACAGTCTAGTACACACCGACTGCCGGCCTCTACAACATATACTATTAGCAGGCACTATAGTCTAGTATACACCGACTGCTGGCCTCTAGGACAGATAATATTATATAGCAGACATTATAGTCTAGTATACACCGACTTCTGGCCTCTAGGACATATAATATTATATAGCAGACATTATTGTCTAGTATACACCGACTTCTGGCCTCTAGGACATATACTATTATAAAGCAGACACTATAGTCTAGTATACACCGACTGTTGGCCTCTAGGACATATACTATTATATAGCAGACACTATAGTCTAGAGTATACACCGACTTCTGGCCTCTAAGACATATACTATTATATAGCAGACATTATTGTCTAGTATACACCGACTGCTGGCCTCTAGGACATACACTATTATAAAGCAGACACTAAAGTCTAGAGTATACACCGACTGCTGGCCTCTAGGACATACACTATTATATAGCAGGCACTATAGTCTAGAGTATACACCGACTGCTGGCCTCTAGGACATATACTAGTATATAGCAGACATTATAGTCTAGAGTATACACCGACTGCTGGCCTCTAGGACATATACTATTATATAGCGGACACTATAGTCTAGTATACACCGACTTCTGGCCTCTAGGACATATACTATTATATAGCAGACACTATAGTCTAGTATACACCGACTTCTGGCCTCTAGGACATATACTATTATATAGCAGACACTATAGTCTAGTA
>JAUTBT010023202.1:0-20476 GCA_032361225.1 Lepetodrilus schrolli
TTCCTCCTGCCCTAAACTGACAAGTCGTGATATAAGTGAAAGAATCTTGAAAGCGACTTAAAAACCCCAATCAAAAAACCAACAAAAAAACCCATTACATGGTGGTATTCCTATAGTTGTCCGACATTGTCAGGATGACCTCATCTGGGTCAACAAAATATGTGCATGTGTAATATTATGGCTGTCAGTCACTTTGTGTGCTGAGCATCAGTCACTTTGTATGCTGATCACATGCTTAACAGATGAATATTCCCAATGCTGAGTGCACACATGCTACAACATGCATGCTGAATTTTATTTTCTGGATGACCCGATTTCAGTGACATTGATGTGTTTTAATGATCATGTTTATTGTACTCCATATGACATGATGATATGCAGGAGATATCTGGATATCTAGAACCTGGATACTAGACAGGAGAAATGCCTGTCTGTTAATGTTGTCTATTTTCAGTCTTTATCGAGTGGATATTGGTTTTGTTTTATACATGTCCATTCATAACGATACTAGTATGTTATCTAATATTCTTTTATGAACCTATTGACCTTATTGATTGATGATGAAAATGATTATTATTGATTTATACATAATTCTTTTATTACTATGATTATGAAAATGAACAAATATTTATTATGAAATTATGCATTCAGAAATATTTGTCATGTTGCACTAATACAAACCTGAGTGACTTTCTTTAAGCAATTAGCATGTACTTTTATTAACCCTCCCCCTACGCCTTTTCTCTACCCCCCTCCCCCTCCCTCTTCCACATAAAGTGACTTATCTTAGCATCTGTTGTTCTCAGACACTCCGAATTCCACCTGTGATTGTGGAATGCCGGAATTTCCGCCGTATCTCGGCCACCGTTCCGCCACGGATAACTCATCATGTTTACAAAACATGTTTCAGATTTGATGCAGCAACAGTAGTTCTGCACGTGTGTCTGATTTCGTTTGAGTAGAGGACTGTATCTAGTTGATAAGGCACACTTCAGTACATAACTGAATCTCCCATGAGTTGCCGTCTCAAGTGCAGGGGCCATTAAGTGTGTTTAAATGCTAGTAGCCGATCTCAGATACCACAAGCATGCTCGTAATTAATGGAACAGCATTACCCTCAGTTCAGAACGCATAAATTCGGATTCCGATTTCATAATAATAAGTTGTTTTGGGGATACATAGGAACATCTGTAGTAGCATGAATGGAGCTAGGATCATCTGATATGGTTGATCGATTCACGTCGATCTGAACAAAAGCATAACTTGCATTAGTCGTGGGTTTTTTTTGGTTGGGTTATTTACACATAATGCAATACGGATTTTTGACATTGGTTCATAACATGGCAGACAAAGAAACTGGAAACAGACAGGGTTCGGAGATGTTTGTTGTGTTGTTCTCTATGTAATATATCGGTCACTGTTTACTGGGACCTTGATAGAAGGGGTTAATGCTTAACCACATGTCAGCAGTGTGTTTTAAGGAGAGAATGGTTGTAGTGGTAGAGGAATCAATGACCACAAACCTTCCATCACAGCATGTCGTAGTCCTAAAAAATTATAATTATAATTTTTATTATTTTTAATAATTATTTTTCTAGATTAATATCATTTATATGAAATAAAAGTTTAGCCTAGATTTATTTTACTAGCAGGAAATGGAAAATTATTATTATATTATTATTTTTATTTAAAACAATATTTTTGCTATTGTTATTTAAGAAGAAAATATCATGTAGAGACTAAAGTCAGTCTAGCTCCATAGTTATGACTATAAACCTGGCAGTTTAATTATGAGACAAGTGTATGTTTGCTACATGCCAGCATCCTGGGGTTTATAGTCTGCAGTTATAGGAGCATTAACATTAACCATGCTGCACCTTGCAGATGTGTGCTCTATTTTGGGCACATTTTACTCTCACCTTAACCATTGGAGCATGATGAGATATGACAGAAATAAGTAAGGTAAGCAGGAAAGAGTGAAATTGTTAGTCTAAGGCTTACAGGAGATGTTTGTAATTATTTTTTTGTAATGTGATACGCTGTCTTGTTTTTTTTATTGTCTTTTTTCTTTTACCTATGCCAAGTAAAAGTTTTATTGGAACCTTTTGAACTCGATTATGAATGAACGACAAATTTAATCTAGATATTCTGTGGCATTGTGATGAAGGTAGGATGGACAGCTTTGTCGTGACCAGTTCTATAAATAGACATGATTGACAGGAAGGTAAGTGCTTGCAATTAGGATTGAACTCCTGACCAAACTTTCTTTCTCCCCTTCCCACTAAACTCCATTACACCGACTGATCTTAAACCTGCCCACTAAACTCCATTATACCGACTGATCTTAAACCTGCCCACTAAACTCCATTACACCGACTGATACTGATCTTAAACCTGCCCACTAAACTCCATTACACCGACTGATCTTAAACCTGCCCACTAAACTCCATTACACCGACTGATCTTAAACCTGCCCACTAAACTCCATTACATCGACTGATCTTAAACCTGCCCACTAAACTCCATTACATCAACTGATCTTAAACCTGCCCATTCTTCCTATGGTACATATTACACTTTGGTGTTATGTCAGCCGGCAAGTTTATCAGTTGTCTCTAAACAGCATTGAAGTTTATCAGTTGTCTATAGACAGCATTGAAGTTTATCAGTTGTCTATAGACAGCATTGAAGTAAAGATATGCCTAACAAACTTTCTACACGTTGTTCCTTCATAATCATAAGGCTACAAAAGTTCATCCCTCAAAATCAAAAGTAAGGCTATGAACTTAGATCCTTCAAAATCTATGTACATTGTTCCTTCAAAAGCATATGACTTTATTCCCTCCAAATCATACGACTATGAACTTTGATCCCTCAAAATCATAAAAAAAGCTGATTAGCGGTGGTCATGAAAGGCGATACAGGCGAACTGTCCTCATTCTCAACTCCATGACACACATAGATAGACCTGATATAGAAAGGTGAAAACACTGTAAGCAATTAAAGGTAGACATGATAGGCAAGGTGAAAACACAGGTAGGCCTGTAAGGCGCCAGGCTATTGGGAGACTCAAGCCGGTTATTCATTAATGGCACCTGTCATGCGATAAGTTCACAGTCACACAATAATACAGAGGTTATAGTTCTGTCGCCTCCGATGTTAAACGCGGACGTCTGGGGGCAGATATAATAGTGTTGACTGTCAGACTGTCGGGTTACACATTCTAAAGGCACGTGTAGACTTACAAGTTTGTGGAGGATGTATATAGCATTACCAACAAGCAATCCATTATTAGAGAGCCTACCATCACAGCTAGCATGGCTAGGTGACCTACAGAACAGCTTAAGCGAATTATGACCAGTAACTATATACATTTTACTCGTGTACACTAGTACTTTATCCAACCAGCTACTTATTCCTTGGTGCGTGTGGTAGCATGGTGGTAGCATGGTGTGGTAGCATGGTGTGGTAGCATGGTGGTAGATCGTCTTGCTGCGGTGACAATGAACCCAAGTTCGAACCTGTACTGCTTAACATTCTTCCTACTGGTAGCAACTGCAGCTACCCGATATAGCAGTACTTGTCAATACAGCGATGTGATAGCTAACTCACCCCCAGAACGGTTGCATGTCTTATATTATGTAGCAACATGAATTGTGGAGAGAAAAAAACAAAAACGAGAAAAAGTCATTGCTAACTCGATCATAATGGTAATATTTCATCCCATAAAATGGTACCATATCTGTCACATGCCAGATTGGTCCCATCTCTAACTCAACCCATAATATGGTACCATATGTGTAATATTTTATATGGGTACCATCACAAATGAGTGAAAGATTCCTGCAGTAATCACTCTCATTTATACCATCTCATGAAATGATACCATATATATCGCATTTCAGATTGTTAGATGTTACTATCTATTATTCCTCTCCCAGAATGGTACCATCTATATTGTCACTTAAAATGGTACATGTACCATCTATCTCTTCCCCTAAAATGGTACCATATATTTCTAACTCACAGAATTGGGGCCATCGTTAACTAGCAACTCTTGTATCATTAGTCTATAGCTCAGTGCTATCAGCCCATGGTCACATTCGGAGATTTTCGTAAACGATTTGAATCTGTTGGTATCAATGTTAACACATTGCAAGCTATAGATCTACTGGCTAGTGTACAGAGACATGTTTTTAAATGCACCACTTGACTTCCATTACGAGCAGGCATCTAAAACACTCGCTGAACACTCGTGCCACAATTGCTTCCTTCCTGTCACTGTAAGGAGTTTGTGAGACTTCTTATTGAAACTAACATTGGGGACTGGTAGATAACCGAAGTGGTTTGTATTGAAACATCCTTGTGCAAGACTGCCGTCATTTCTCGAGAGCAATCGTGTGGATAGAGTGTGTTATATGTGTGCGCGTCGACGAGCACTGTTTGGACAATGCTGAAACTCTTCAGATGTCGACAGAAGAAAGCAGGTAACAATTTTGTTTCATTTTGATTTAGAGACGAGACGTGTATCATTTGTTTATTTTCCCTTGACCAGTGGTGGACAGGTACAAGTTTATGATATTATGATCATTCATGGATTGTAGTGTATTCAATATTCATAATCATCATCTAGTGCTCAATAACATGCTTAACAGACTTAAGCCCAATTTCTTCTAAATTAATTTCTTCATAATTGAGAGGGAAAATGGTAATATATTGATCCATTGACACGGGTAATGATGCAGGGCTTTGACCACGATTGGATTTGATGCAATGATAAATGCACACATTATCATAATTTATGTAGCTCATCAATCTATAATAACAGTTTTCTGTGTGCATGTGTAAAAAAACACCCCGACATACTTCAATTCAAGTATTGAGACTAGTGAATATGATGTCTGGGATACATGCAGTTCAAGTACTCATCTCCCTTGAACACACCAAAGTCTGTGACACAATTAATGTTGTTACCTAAACTTCCTCGTAAAAGACATGTTCAACCATAGCATTGTTAGCAGTGTGCTGATTATAATGTCAGTTCTAAAATTTATGCTTGTATAAATGATTTATTGGCAATGATAAAAATTGAATTTTACAACATTCCTCTCAATAAGCCAATCAGAATGTACCAATTTTTCACTCGGTTAATGGCCCTCCTTACCCAAACGTAATTGAACATCCACGGTCTTGATTGTTGATGGTTAATCTGGTACGTGTCAACACTGCATCCTAAATAGTTGCATTTCTGCAATGCCTGTCTGATTAAAGGGAAATAACTGCTTCAGCGACTATTGGGCTGAAAGATTTACGATATTGTTCGATGGTTTACCCAACAAGCCAACAGCAGTGTTTTTTCACGGATAATTCTTTGTTTGTTTTAGTCAATTTAGCTTTGGTGAATGTTTTACGGCTGATGTGTAATACTATCTCAGGGAGGAGATGAGATTATTGATCGTGGGGGGAAAACAGTGAACGATGTAGATGATGTATCCACCGGCTTGGAGAGATCAGTTTGCTGTATCAGGAACAGTAACTTGTCACTTTCAGCTTGTGGTCCTACTTCTGAAGTTTCCCTGCTAGACTCCTAGTCTCAGAGGGTGGACTCCATCTTGCACCTTCTGCGGATTGTTTTAAATGAAACTTAAAAACATATCTGTTGTGCAAATTATTTATCTTGTGAACTTCCCCTTTTTTATGCTTTCATTCCCGTTTTACCGTATGTAATCGCTATGAGCATATCTTTATAGCGCGGAGTTTGGTGCTATATAGATGACCATATTATTTTATAATTAAAATATAAATTATTTTGATTGGTTTGTATGAAAGGAGTTGCTGAAATGCTTTCCCTCTTGTTCTCCAGAAATCTAGATTTGCTTAACTACTTTCAGGGGATATTTTGAATACTGTAGGAGTGTTTGGGTGAGAACATGGTGTGATGCAGGCTATTTCACTGCAAACCTTCGCTCTGTTGGATTATTATAAAGATTAATCATAATAACTTCTCATAGGACATCGCTGGTTGCCATCAGCAGAAATAGATTTAAGCCAATGTTATGAATTATCTAGTTAATCTAGTTATTATTTAAATTAGCATGATCAATAAATTATTAGTAAGAAGAACAAACAACTATTTTTTTAAATAAATAAATAAAAAATAAATAAATAATTAAACGGGTAAAACTGCATTAAATTAAAATACAATTACTCAGAAAGTTGCCAAACCTGTTTAGAAGTTGTCACTTTTAGGTGGCTATAGTAATTAATTATACATAGATGTCACTCAACATGAGTACCAAGTAACAAGGTCACCAGATGTGAATGTCAAGAGCAGAGGCCTGACAAGGGTTATTAATTGGTTAACATGCAGTATCTTGTCAGGATTGTTTTCGTAAATCTCCGAAATGTCCATCCCTGTAGAATTTTCTGAAATGTGTGCACTTTAAATTTCATCTTCTCTTTTAATTCTTGAACATGTGAGAATGTAATTAAGTTACACAATGTAACCTTTGTGATGAAAAATTGGATGTTCTGTTATATAAATAGTTTGATTATTCATACACACTATACACAGCTTTATACACAAATATTTGCATGAACATTTTCAAATTCTTATATATCCTCTGATGTTGATACGGGCATCTCATTTTAGTTGCCCGACACTCAGTAGTGCTTCACGATATTCAAATTCAATAAGGCGAGAAAGTGTCCTCATTCGTGACTTTGTCCCTGTCATGCAAATTGACAAGCAGGTCAGTGAGGTCACAGAATGATCAGCTGTCCCCACCATAAATGTACATACATGCATACATGACTCCAAGTGACTCTCTTTATACTCTAGAGTTTATCTTCCTTCAATGTGTATACTGACAAATCTGTCACGGCTGTTATTTGTCGGCCTGGTAATAACCTCGAATGACACACTGCAAATAGTACAAGGACTTGGTCAAATACGGCCACATTTTGACACCGTCACTTTATCTATTTGCTGAAATAAATCCAAGTGAGGTATTTGATTATAAAACGTGCTCGTACAGCGTGTTAAGTAGCCGCTGAATGTAGTTAGGCTGATACGAATGAGTTCATTGATACTGCAGTTATGCCATAACTGATGTTTAATTATGATTGATATATATTGGACCATATGAATTATGTGGATCTTTCATGGACCGCAGTGTTCATGGAGTTGCTATATTGTCAACTATTACAAACTAATTTGCAAATTGCATTACAGTTTTATATAAATATATATTTACCGACGAACCTGTCCAAAAAAAAATAGAAGAAAAGATAGTTGTGATCCAATTTATGATTAAATGAAATCACACTCTACATTTGCAAATTGCTTTGATGTAGTAGAATATTTATATAAAAACAAACAAGTAAACCACAATAATATTATTAGTCCTTATGATTAAATGACATCACACTCTACATTTCTTTAGTTAATTTTAGTATTGACATATTCCTATTCCTGCACATCCATTGGTACTGTGATTAGCACAATACACTGAAGGATGTCATTGGCCAGATCCTTATTCCATTTACTGACATCCATCCAGCTCTATATCTAGTAGAGGCTCACATCTCATCAGTCATCTGTGTAATCTCTATTTCAATTCCCAATCTGGCTGCGTGCATTCATGGATCAACCAATCACCAGCCTGTCACTCTAATTACGATGACAGTTGTTATAATCTGCCTGGTGGTAACTAACAGGATTATGAAGGATGGAGTCGAAACCAGAGATGTAGGAGTGGAATTGCCCTGGTGGAATTGTGGATAGGGGAGAATGTGTGAAATCTACTTGGTGGAATGTTGGATAGTTCAAAATGAGTGAAATAGCCATGGAATAATAGTGGATAGAGGAATAGGAGTGAACTTGCCCTGGTGGAATGGTAATAGGGCAGAATGTGTGAAAATGCCCTTGCAGAATTGTGGATAGAGCAGAATAAATGAAACAGTTCTGGCGGAATAGTGGCCCTGGCAGGATAGTGGACAGGAAATAAGGATATTTTGGATATAGAAATATTGAGCAAATGGCCCTAGTGGAATTGTGGATGAGGCAATGTGAGTGAAATGGAATTTGATAAATGGTGGATAGCGTACATTGTGAAATGACCCTAGCATAATTGCAGATTGTTCAAAATCATTAAAAATGAGTGAAATGCCTACCAGTAGAATGAATAGAGGATAGGGAAAAATGACTCAAATCACCCTAGTGGAATTGTGGATATGCCATCAGTACTTTGGGTGTGACGTAATATGCAGAATGAGATGTTGATGTGCAACTTGATACCCATTAGCTTGTGAGAACTGCTTCCAGCTGGTCTGCTGGGAGTCCAAAGACTTTTACTTCTCCAATCCCGCTCTCGAAGGACAGTGAGTTGACAGTTACGGAAATCGGATAATGTCCTTCCAACAAGCTGGATGACCCCAGAATTACCTTGTCTGTTCCACTGAGAAGTGCTTCTCTTGTGGCCGCAAACATTGGCTACTCCCCATAGCCACAAGATGGAAGAGGAAGAGTTATCTCCCCTTTGGGGCCTTCCAGTCGCCATGATATAATAATGGCGTCTGACTAGATTGGAGACTACCAAACAACGTTATCTGTGTATGGGTGAAATATTCCCACAGCGGTAAAGCAATAATTCAATGAATCTTTAGTTAATGCTTGGATTACTTTTAGCGATGTACTGAAGATTGCATAGATTTGCCTTGATCAAATACTAGTAACACATCTCTAGTAACACATCTCTAATAATACATCCAGATTGAAAGCAGATATCAACAATGATAACATAGATATATAAAAATGTAAATAACTTTGTAACAAACAAGGAATTGACATACTTTTCAATATGGTAAATATCATTTTCCATTTGATATGGCCCTGAGATTACAAAGCTTTTTGAGTTTGATTTCATGCTCAAGCTCGTATTTTATGTGGGGATTTGTGAACAAAACTTTGAGTTGAGCATGAAATTGTGCTCAAAAATGTTTCACAATCTCGGTACCAGACTAAAGATTTCTTTGAACCGGTTGTACCTCCTGGTTGTACCACCTGGTTGTACCACCTGGTTAGTGTTTCCATATCTATTGCCACCTGTGTGTCTTGAGCCACAACAACATGGGTTCATCTCCTCTTGGTAGTTGTGCAGCTCTCGCCATCTACTTCCTGGCCTGTTTACCCAATTCAGAGAACATTTGCCTCACTTTCTTGAATAGGTTCTGCTACCTGGATAATTCAGGGTTAATCTTCCCATGTAAACCTGGCTGTTGGTTTATTGAATCATATGGCATTGGTGGTCTTCTGGTTATGGAATACCTGGGGGAAAAAAGTCAAGAAAATTGTAACTATTTATCCAGCATGGGATGAATTATACTGTGATATGAATTACATCTATCAATATTTTCTGTGATTACCATCTATAATTATTATCGTCACATATGGGTGAAAGATTCCCACTGTGATGTAAAACAATAATTCACTCACTCACCTCTAATTAAGCTTTTGTCATTATGGAAATAGAAGATAATTTTAATTCAATATAAATGTGGGTATTTTTCCATTTTCCAATGTTTCCATTCCATAATAAACTATAGCAGCCAGCTGATATCTCTCTCACATCGTGGAAACTAAAGTCACCTTAACAAATGGATGACTGCTCACAGCTCCCATGTAAGCCAGTAGCCAGTTATGAAACGATGGATGATGAGTAGTCCTGTTTAACCCAGTCTGCCAGACGTACCATATCTACTTAAATGTTGGCCGTAGCCTCTGGGCGTAGATGTCTGTATTTTGGGAAAGTCTTTTTATGTCGGTCTTGTTATTCAGACCAGCTTTCTTTTGAAGGCGGGCTTTTACTCATGGCTCAGATGGAGCCGTATTAAGTTGGATATACCGTAATATATTTTTCTGTATGATATGCAGTTCACTTTGAAAGAACAGAGAGATGGATCGAAGTGTAATTGGTTATCCTGATAATGATGATCATCTTCATGTCTCGTGGCTGGTAAACTGTTTAGGGTGGCATCTGGGTTATACCTGATTTTCAAACTGTTCATCGTTAATAAAATATTGATGGCAGAGTTGAACGGATCTTAATTATTATTTATTAGATTAATGATTCAATAGAATTTGCACTGAAAGTTTAAATTTCAATTCTTACGACACACAAGTATATATTTTTTTATTTCCTATTAGCTATTACTTGCAGGTTTAGTGCAACATTCAGCGCTACGGATGTTGCATGTTTCCTCAATTAAAAAATAAATAAATAGAAAAATTATATATTTCGTTTCAGTTGTAGTCAGACTGCATATACGTACATTGCTGTTACTATCTGCATGTGTATATTAAAGGTACTGTGGCACTCACAGGTCAAAACAAACAAAAGTAACACACCTCAAGAGTTGAAAGGTCCGTTCTCTGTTTATGAAGATCCGGCTCCCGATACTAAGTTATATCTGTTGCTGCTACACAATGTCTCAGTGTGTTGGAAGTGGGAGTTTATTTTCCTACAGTGCTGTGGTGGATGTGGGTAGGTGCAGTGAAACATAGACAGATGTTCCGACAACACGGGCAGTGTCGTGTTCATTGATGGACTTCAGATAGGATACAACTGGAGTTAAAAGGGAGCATGCATGTAGGATAAAACATTGGAGCATGTATTATGTTGATGCTCTTGAGAAGCATTTTGGAAATGCATTGCATTATCATTTTTGTTACTGTTGTTGTTATTATTATTACATTACAATTATTATTGTAACATTGTTATTATTATCACTATTATTATTGTTATTATTCAGGATGAAGGTTAGTTTAATCATTATAAGTCTAATACTCTAGAATCTACCAGAAACTGTAAAATATTATTATTACTACTATTATTATCATTTCTATTAGTAATTTTATGATATTACTATAATAATAATGATTAATATTGTTATTACTATTATTATTATTATTAGTAGTAGTAGTAGTAGTAGTAGTAGTAGTAGTAGTATTTGCGATGAGGGTTGGGTGTGCCATTATATGAGGCTAATCGTTTAGAATCAGTTACAAATTGTAAATTATTATTAGTAGTAGTATTATTACTATTAATTATTATTATTAATATTATTATTATTGGATAAGGAGTTGGTAGTACAAGATTAATCCAGTAGCAGTAATTCTGAACTGTAGACTTTATTATGATATGTTGGTCTGCAACTGTCAGGAGAGTCCAATCCTCCAAGTAAGATATACTGTTCCCTTGTTCCCACCAGGATGCATTTCCTGCCCTGTGTATTGGCTGGGACTCGGAGGAGTGTATACCACTGGGAGATAGAGCTATCTGTGTATTGTGAGATTGGTAGAGATTGGTGGAGATATGCCTTGTTATCACACCTTGTAGTTGTAGGTCGGCAGCAAAGATGTTTCTTGTTCAGCAAGTTTCAATCCCTGTCATCAGATACTGACATGGCATGGCAGAAAAACCAGAGGGGAGGGATGTGTGTGCAAGATTTGGCAGATATTGTAGGTGGTGTGGAAGGTATTGGAGTAGGTGGAATATTTGGAAGATTTTGGAGGGGGTGTTTGGAAGGTATGGCAGATATTGTAGGGGTGTTGGAAGTGTGGAAGGTATTAGAGGAGGTGGAGAATATTTGGAAGATTTTGGAGATGGTATCGAAGATATGACAGAGACTGTAGGGGTGTAAAAAATTTGGAAGGTATTGTAGAGGGAGGGGAATGTTGAAGGTATTGCAGATAATGTAGGGTGTTACGAAATATTCGAAAGATCTTGTAGGTGGTGTGGGGGTTGAAGGTTTGGATTATTTGGGATGAGGAGTGTGCAAGGTATGTAGGGAGAAAAAGGTATTGGGAAATACTGCAGGGAGTAGGGAAAGCTTTTGAAAATCTTGTAGATGCTGGAAGGTTTGGAATATATTGTAGAAGGAAGAGGTGATGGAAGATATGGCAGACAGTGTACAATGATGTAGGGGACGGGAGAAGATTTCAATATAAAATATTGTAGGGGGCGGGAGAAGATTTGAATGTACTATGATGTAGGGGGCAGGAGAAGTTAGTTAATTTGGTGCTTAACGTCACAGCGGGAATCTTTCATCCATACGCAGGAGAAGATTTCAATGTATGATGATGTAGGGGGCGGGAAAATATTTAAAAAATATATTGTATGGTGTGTGGAAGCTTGGGAACAATTTATTTGGGGAAAATGTCTAGTATATATTTTAGAGAGAGGTAATATGGCAGTTATTGTAGGTGGTGGGGGAAGATTTTGAAGACATAGTGTACATGACATAAAGGTATTGAAGGCTTCACGGATACTGTAGCGATGGTTTGTGTACGTGAAAGAGGTAGTAGAGATGAGAAAGCGTGGTGGATATTATTACTATAGGAGAAAGTATAAAGCATGGAACATTACAAAGTGACGACCAACACTGACAATGTTATTAACAAAGTGTTCAAGTTGATGAATATCTACACATTTAGCTGGGTTTCCTCACAAATACATTCTCTTTCCATTGTAACAAATTGCCGATAGAGAGGCTGTGAAACCCAAATGTATTCACATACACACGCACACGCACGCACACACACACACACACACACACATACACATATTGACCAGTTAAATGTTCAGTTGATAAACTTGTATAAGAAATTTAATGAATAAATGTTGAAAATGTCTAAGATTACAAATAATTATATATCCAGAATGTTCAGAGAATATTTTTTCTATGATAATGATCAAGCTTTACATCTGACACAATTAGGAGGCTTCAGATTTGATTAAACACGAGGCCATTATCATTCTTGCGTAAATGCATCTAAATGATCACAAGGCAATCATGCCCTTCAGATCACAGAATATTGTGATTATACGTTAACCCTTTCCATTCTTCATGATGTTGGACTAAAGGAGGACTGGGGGGAAAAGTCAGTCAAGATCACAAGATGGTGGAGAAAGTTGTGATTAGGACCACAGGACGGTCATGCCAAGATCATGTGGAAATGTCATGTCGGGTCAGGTCCATAGTAGGACGGTGGAGAATGTCAAGACCAAAAAAGGACAGTGGTGAAAGTTGAACCAGGACCACAGGACACTGGAGAAGTCATGACAGAACTACAGGACAGTGGAAAAAATAAACTTAAGATCAAAGTCAAACTGTCGACCACAGGATGGTTAAGAAAGTCATATTATGACCAAAGGAAGAAAGTGGAGAAGCCATTCGGATCACAGGAGGACGTTGGAAAGATTGTGAGGGGAAATTAGTGGAGGACAGCACAATTTACGTTGGTCTTGCAATCAATACCAGCCATCAGTCAATAGGGTAGAGGGTCATCATAGCCAAAATTGGACATGGACATTTTAGTGTTACAGCATGGACATTTAAGTGTTACAGTATGGACATTTAAGTCCTAGTACAGCAGGGACATTCAAAGTTTCAATAGGGCCATTTTAGTGTTACAGCAGGCATTTTGATGATATTTGGTGATATTTCAGTGAATTAGGGGATAAACCATTTAGGTGTTGCCTCATGGAAAGAAATATTGGTGATGCTTCAATTAAATTCTGATGCATACATTTGACCGATTGCACTGGCATTTTGTGTTCATCATGAAATAACGGCAGAAGTGAGTTCACAATGCCTATAACTTGATACATTTTTACAAAAGTACAGAATATCTATGCTATAGTAGCATTTTTTACAAACCATTTGCCAATGTCAGTCAAATTCTTCCTGGAATTCATGTCCTTCTCAATGATCTTAATATACACCATTCTCCAATTTGTTTTTAACCAATTCCAGATGTAGCTTATCCTAATGTTTTTCTATCTTTCCTTTAAGATGGCGATCACACAACATCCTACCAATAATTAAAACATATCCATCAGACCAATGTCTGACATGATTTGAGGAAAGGTACGCCCTAGGACCGCTGATACTGCATGCAAACAGCAATTGGTCGAGATTCGCAGATGGCTGGCAAAAGGCCTCGCATCAATATTTGTCTACCGAGAGGAATTAAATATTTTGTCAAGAGTCCATGACTTTTCCTGTTGCTGGTGTATTGATACTAATGGTCTAGAAGTGATGGCCGTCTCTTAGTGTAATTTGTAGCCATTTATTTGTTGACCTTCTACTACGGAGACTGCAATTTAAGAATGGTTTTGAATGTCGGTCCATAGGGATTTAGCAGGTGTTGAATGAAAAGTCTTGTTGTAGGAATCAGCAGATATGTGTTGAAGATACATGCTGTGATGTTAAGCAATAATTTACTTACTATTGATGCTCTAGAGACAAACTCAGTTCATGTAGACATTTCGATCTCAAGCACATTTTCACTATTTATTTGTAAGAGTTGCAGAAATTTCATCTAAAAAATAAATATAAATAAAAGTTATCTTCTCAATATGTAAAATATTCTTAATTTTTTTTTGAATTTAGAAATTAATTTAATATAAGCAATTAATGCGTGCCCCGACGATGTTGCACGCGATGATGTTGCACTACACTACCCAGGTTATCCATTAGTGGCACTATGCTGATCTTTAACCTTGCTATGCTTCCCTGACAACTGTTTACGTTAATTGACCTTAAACTGTCAATTCAGCATTTTACGGGATTGTTCAAAGAGATATATTTTTGTGGAATATCATCCTACATAATTTATTATAATTTCAACTATGGTAATCAATATTATTCTTTTTCATATAGTGCATGTTCCAATTTGCTAGTAAATTAAATAAATACACAAATAAGTAAGTAAATAAACGCATACCTTATGAATATACCAGCATTTCTTACTGATTCAGCTGTCTCATTTCCCTGTATACATAAACGTGTTAACAGGAGCGTTTTCGTCAGTGAATTTGCAACACAAAAGAAATAGACTTCCGTAGCTTATACAATCTGCAAATATTTGTTCTTCTGCTTCCTTATTTCTGACGTGTATTCGCCAACACCGACGGCAAACAAGCATGTAGATCTGCATGAGGAAGCCACAGGACTCGGCTAAAAATCCACACCAGAGAGGACATGTTTTTCGACAAGCCGCTGACAAGCCGCTGACAACCTTGTTGTAGCATAGGTTGTGACGACTCCTTCTCCACGGGGCAACTGGGACGTCCAAGTAACAAACGTGGCGTTTTCAGAGTTCGTCGTTGTGCGATGGTCTTGCAAACAAAGCCTCCAGACAAATCTGCCCCACCCCCGATCCCTAGGGGCAGGATGGGGGCCCCGCGACCTAGACCTCGGCCGATACCCCCCATCAGGGTGCGAGGGGTGTGTCGATCACAGTCCATGCCCATGACGACGTCGAAGATGATGAAGCATGGCATCGTGTACAGTCGGAGTATCTTTGTCGCCATTGGTAAGGTCTTCAGTGCCGAATGTATGGAGATCTAGCCGTCATCTGCTGGTGTCTTTCTTACGTGGATGGGATTCATTTGGAAATTACATTTTCATTATGATTAATTCAAGGTTCAGATCACTGGATGGAAGGAGTATTTCAGAAATTATGGCAGATTTTGAATCAACTAGCACTCACAGGCATGGCAATATTCCATGGATCCACGCAAATACACTGATTTTCAATGGTCGATTTATTTGCACTGGATGTGGCTTGGGGCCTGTAGCCCCCAGACCCTGGGCTTGTTTTCGCTGAAATCATAATTGTCTGTTGCCATGTCTGCACTCATGAAATTCACCATAGTTGCATTTAGAAGTGGTTTTATCATTTTTTTAAATATGAAGCTGTGCTATCCATTTTGTTTGACAGATTGCCAGTTACTAATACTAATTACTACTTGTAATACTATTGAGGGGAAGAAGGGATGTACTGTTGCAGCTCATCAGCATCTTGATGTAGGATTACGGTAGTTTGCTCTAGTTGTTCATAGTTGTATGTCTGTATACTTTATCCACCCATATTCGGTTCCTCTGTGACTAACATGTTCTCCTCCTATCAAAGACAATGAAATATGACCAAAATTACTATGAAAATTAGTTTATTATTCTCTCTGCAACTTGGTTAGCATGTCCACTAGTCCCACAGCCAAAGCTAAAATGTCCAATGCTTTAACCTCCATGTTAGCTTTCTGACGCGATCATAATAGGATGCGCTGTCGACTGTGGCAATGCAGTTATCAACATTGGTCCATCAAATCAGCTGGTGCTCGCAGGTTTACTGCAACATTCAGCGCTGGTTTCCTCCTGTCCTAAACTGACAAGCCATGATATAAGTTAAAGAATCTTGACCTAAACCTCAATTAATTTTTTTTAAAAATAATTACAATTACTTGAAAAATGTTCTTTTTTTTTTTTACATTATAAAGAAATGCATATCTTGAAAGTGGCTTTAAACCTGGATTAATAAAAAAAAAATATAATAATCAAAATCCTGACTTTAAAGGGCATATCTGGCTGCCTCCAGCAGTGAAAAGGTTTTAACCCTCTTCCTGCTGGATTAGGCACAGGCACAGCCTTTTAGGGCATCTCCGGTTGCCTTCAGCATGGAGAGGGTTAAAGTATCCCAAGGCTGAGTACATTTAGGATCTCTTAGGTCCTTACTATTTGTTATCATCATCAGTACCAGTGCTCCACAAAGTTAATTACGACTCCTACTTGGGTTTGTATTAAAAAGTACCATGTCTCAGTGGAACATTTCATACGTGGATAAGTGTTTCAAGTGTTGATGGAGTTGAATAGCTTCCTACTTTATGTGCATTGACTTCCTGGGAAGTTTATAACAGTATGCTCTGATCAGTTAGTGGATCAAACAGCAATGCCTAAACCTTACTGTGTTACCGTTGCCATCCTGGGATATGTACATGCACTTCAGTCGCATATGGGTGAACGATGTCTGCAGAGATTTTTGAGTATTAAATAAATAATAACTTTGACTTTAATTAATAATAAGATTAATGTGCATTTATATTGCACCAAATGCATGCTTGAAAGCTTACTTATATGTTATTATTATTAATTCTTTTTTTTAAATTGGGGTTTAGAGCCGCTTTAAAGATTCTTTCACTTATATCACGGTTTGTTAGTTTATGGCAGCAGGGAACCCACAACATCCATCGTGCATACATTACTACCCCATCAATGAATCAGTTTGACTTCGCCTTCTCTTCCACTCAAGCTGCTATTTCAGGACGGTTAACATTCACAGTTCCATTTCATCCTACTGGGTATCCATTTACAGCTTGGTGGACTGGAGCAGTATGAACCTAAGCACTTTTGAGTGCTACATGATGGCTTGAGCTAGGCTCAAACCTGGTACATCAGGGTTTTGAGGCACTCACTACCTCTAGATCACCACGCTGCGGGTAGTAAATCTACATAACTCATCATCTTGTGGATCAAAAAGTGTCGCCTTTCTGCATTGCCATTACTATCCATACATCCATATATACGCTGTATGCTAAAGTCTGGGACATTGTTTACTGTCCACACATCCATATATATGCTGTATGCTAAAGTCTGGGACATTTTTTACTGTCCACACATCCATATATACGCTGTATGCTAAAGTCTGGGACAACGTTCCATAGCACTGTTCTGAGACACAGAGTCGTATACAACTGAGAAGTGCTGTTAACCCACGGTCCATGTTTACCTGTGGCTTCACATCACATATCGGGGGACCCAGCCGCCTGACCCCGCTGCAGTTTGCACTGGTGGCGGCTGATGGCACAACATCTCAGTCCTCCTTGTTTACACACAGATTACCAACTTGTGTGGTGTTCTGGGGGCACAGGAATTATGTCAGGCCAATTTGGGACACCCTCTGTGTGCGTGTTATAAATACTGGACATATTATCATCTGGGGGTTTGCTGTGTGTGTTTGATGATCGATGTTTAAATTTACCTAGGATGAAGATGACAGATACCTGGATATATTCTTGTAGCTTCAGATAATTATGTTGTTTTAAAAATAAAATAAGTATTTAGTTTTGGTTTATTTTGTATTTTATAATATATATTTTTTTTTAATATACGGTATGCCCTGGGTGTATCATGGAAGTGATGTATTCATTTTTGAACGGATACCTACCATATTTTAAATTCACTAGAAAATTCTTATCTGCTAAGGTAAAATAATTTATGACATGCCACTTGTTTTAGTTTGACTCCTTATCTAGTCTCTAGACTCGATTTTACCCTTGAGTGCAAATACCAGAGAACAGGTTGATAATATCATTGGATTTTGTTTATATAATGCATATTTTAATGAAATGTGAACAATTTCCTGTTATTACTATCTTACAGTGTAATTTTACAGAAATATGTAACAGGTAACTAGAAGATGTAACAGGAACACGTAGAAGTCAACAGGAATGTGTAACATGTAAAATGGAAATCTGTTGAAAATTACACTACTTTCTCGCATAAAAATACAATTTTTAATTATCAATTGATAATTTTAAAAATAAATCAATACCATTGTCCATAGTATTTTTGTGGTAGAAATATATAATTTAAAAATAAAAAAATATTAAAGATTATTTTTACAGCTGTACATGAAACTTAATATGGCAAGCCTAAACTCAGGCAGAAAATTCAAACACTGTTTATTATTGACACCCTTCCAAGAGAAACGGAAAACATCCCATAATGGAGTAATGCAGTTTTAATAGTACGAGAGCCACGTGGAGAGTGCAGAATGTATGTAAACTGCACGTGACACGATGCATCCCGACTAGGTTATGTCTCCCGTCTCGGTTGATAATGCTACAGTTAATGGGTTTGACACTAAAAAAAAATGTGTACAATGTATGCTTAGCTGACTACAGAGGCATTTGATTCAATTTTAGTGTTAATGATTAACATTTTTTTTTACTACTGTTTTGGTAATGAAATTATTGCTGTTTTGGTTTTGAAAATGTAGAATGGGAATTTGCAAAAAAAATATTCTGTTTTGATTTTTTTAATGTATACTTTTTTCTCTCTTTATTTTATTATTATATTTTATTGTTCTTAATCTTGTTTTCCCCCTATTTTGTCACATACAGGTGAAATATTCTCCACACTGACATAAAGCAATAAACCAATAAATATTATTTTATTGATGATATTTCCGAGACTGATGTCACAGTGTACACACGTTTTCCCCACAGGGAGATGTATTTCTTGGACATAATTATATATCTGGTCCAATTATATATCTGGTCCATTGTAGGCTAGACAGGGCTGTCTAAGAATAGACTACTTATCCCTGTTGTTATTATCTGTATCCAACTGGCTGTGATTGTTATGAGGAGCTCTTGCAAGCTTGCATTGTCTTGGGTCATCTTGACCTTTGGGTTTATGGATATTTTTTTTATAAATGTGTCGTATATTTTTTATCAGTCTGTGTATTTATCAAACAGGATTACCTTTATGGCTTTCTGGGTATTTTTCAAAATATATGGCATATATTTTCGTCAGTTTTATAATTCCAACAGAGTTAGCCTTCTGATTTTCTGGGTATTTAAAAAAATATGCAGTATATTTTCGATCACATTAGTGTTACCTTTATGGGTTTCTGGGTAATTTCAAAATATCCTATATGCTTTTTTTTTATTATCAGTTTTGTAGATCCAACAGCATTACCTTAAACAAGACTTGGGGTATTTTTTCAAAATATCCAATATATTTTCCATCAGATTATGGATCCAACAGTTTTCCATATCCGTTGCTGCTGTTGCCTGTCTTTCACTATAGTCGAACCTGTTGTTCTGGGTGGAAATCAAGGTGTACTTCATTTCCTGCTATAGTAAAAGCATGGCACAGTGGACTGATTTAGGCCAGGACTACAGTACGACTGTCTTGCAATGTAGGCCTGGCATACTGTGTCTTGAATTGTAGGCCTGGCATACTGTATGTATGGTATCTGATTTATTTCGTGTTTCCGCAGTAATTCATTGCCGGCAGCTGTTGTATGGCACCGAGCTGAGACTGCACTGATGGGAATCGAGATTTAGAAACGCTTTCACAACTCTAATTAACAAGCAGTGCAAGAATCTCTACTGTTCCATCAGAATTTGATGGGTGGAGTCTTTAAGTTGATGAATGGAGTTTGTTGTTTTCTTCATGATTTGCATCTGAATTTATTATGTTGCTCTTAATGATTGAAATACTGACACCCCCCCCCAAAAAAAGAAGAAGATTTATATGACTTAGAAAATAGGTAATTTGTAGAAACTTATGAAGAATAAAACAAGGGTTTAAAACGTGGTTTGGAAAATAGGTCTTGCATATTAATCATGTACCAAATAGTCAGTCAATTCCGGTTGAATTGCAGTCTTGTTAACATCAGATCCGAAACTGATGCTCGGATATTTGGATATTTTTAAATTTAAATTTAAATTTTTTTATTTTTATTTTATTGGGGTTTTAAGTCACTTTCAAGATTCTTTCACTTATATCACGACTTCTCAGTTTAGGGCAGGAGGAAACCCGCAACATCCGTAGCGCTGAA